>JANBXA010000741.1:8825000-9017500 GCA_030556225.1 Cricetiscus sungorus
CAAGAAACATCTCAAATAGAATAACTCTAGATGACTAGATCATGAACAACAACAACAAAATCAAGACACGATGCCTCCATCACAAGCCAGTAACCCTATTGCAATAGGCTCTGAGAAATGTAATATAGCTAAAGCAGAAGCCAAGGACTTCAGAATAGTAATTATGAACATGTTCAAGAGCCTTAAGTAGGATATAAATACATCCCTCAATAAAGTCCATAAAAAACAAAGAAGGGAATGAAATAATGAAAACAATTTAAGACATAAAAGTAGTATTTGACAAAGAAATAGAATCATTAAAGAAAACTCAACAAAGAAATAGAATCATTAAAGAAAACTCAGCTGAAATAAAACTGGAATGAAAAACTTAAGATGTCAGACAAAAACTTCAGAGGAAAACCTCACCAACAGAGTGCAAGACATGAAAGAGAGTATCTTGGCTATTAAAGACATGGAAGAAATAGACAGCTCAGCCAAGGAAAATGTCAAATCTAAAAACATCCAGGCACAAATCATCCAGGAAAGCTGGTGCATCATGCAAAGACCAAATTTATGAATAACAGGGAGAGAAGAGGGAAAATAAACCCAGGTCAA
The DNA here is from genome assembly GCA_030556225.1 of Cricetiscus sungorus. Lineage (NCBI taxonomy): Eukaryota > Metazoa > Chordata > Mammalia > Rodentia > Cricetidae > Cricetiscus > Cricetiscus sungorus. The sequence goes on from JANBXA010000741.1 coordinate 8,825,595, forward strand.
CAGCATAGGAAGTATATTTAACAAAATCATAGAAGAAAATGTCTCCAATCTTTAGAAAGGCGTGCCTATCAATGTGCAAGAAGCATACAGAACACCAAATAGATAGGACAAGAAAATAAATTCCCCATAAGCAATTTAAACAGACTCATAATAGTGAAATAGAGGCAGCCACTATGTCTCCTAATAACAACAAAAACACAGGGCTAGATGGATTTGGTGAATAATTCTGTCAGACCATCAAAGAAGAATTAACACTAATTACCCTCAAATTATTCCACAAAATAGAAATTGAAGGAACATTTCTTAATTCTTTTTGCAAGGTCACTAGTACCTGAAAGTAAAGCCTCACAAAGAGCCAACATAAATTATGGGCCAATTTCCCTTAAGAATATAGATGCAAAATTTCTTAATAAAACACTTGCAAATCAAACCCATAACATCAAAAAGATTATCTACCATAGTCAAGTTGGTTTCATCCCAGAGGTGCAAGGGTGGTTCAACATGCACAAATCAATAAATGTAACCTACCATATAACAGACTGAAAGGCAAAAACCACATTATAATCTGATTCAACACAGAAATGTCCTTTAACAATGATAAAAGTCCTAGAATGACTAGGGATACAAGGGACATGCTTCAACATAATAAAGACAGTTTATAGCAAGTCCACAGCCAACATCAACTTAAACAGAGTGAAACTCAAAGCATATAGTGTTGGAATAGATATGTATTTCTATGTAGTATGTTTATGGGCATATATATATATATACTTATTACATAGTCCTTTTGTGTCTAAACCAGAAATGATTGAAAATATAAAATGTTACTTACTGATCAGGCCAAGGAAAAATATCAGAAAATAAAAAAACAAAACAAAACAATAAAAAACAAACAAACAAAACAACAAACAGCCCTGTTTTCAATGTAGTCCCTTCCCTGGTTGAAATGCTGTCCTCCAATTTTTGCTGATCTAACAGACAGAAGGAAAAGGCATGGGCTCTAACCTCGGAGTTTGAGTGTTGGCTGGCTCTTCCAAGCTTTAGGCATCATTTCTCTTCGTGTCTTCAAGACAAATTGACTGTTAATGAACTTGCAGATGCTGGAGATGCTGAAGGTAACTTGAGGGTGGACGATGGAGAAATACTCATTCATTCCAAACTTCTGGGTTAGGAGTCCAGGGACATACTTCTGAATATTCACTCCAGCTTGCTTGACCATTAGCTATCCATAGAGACCACATGGCAGTCTGGGAATCAGGAAGTAACCTCCACCATTGGCTTTCCCTTAGATATGACATCGGGGTTTTGCTTTGTGACTCATTGGGGAGAAGGAGGATCAGCAATGGAGTAAACATAACACAGCTATCACTTTCTTAAATAGTTAAATCTGCAGCCGATGTAGGAAGAGGAATGAAATAGCCCTGGGCTGCTCAAAAGCATATTCTGACTGTAAAAGGCATTAAGGCTCTCAAGACAGCCAATAGTTCTTAATTCTGTGCTATCTCTCCCCATCCCTCACACAACCCCTGACCCTAGCATAAACTAGCAAAAGTCTGGACCTGTCACCGGTCCATCCTGGGATTAGGGCAATGTTTCTCTGCCCTCTCCAGACAATGCACAGATGGGGCGGGAAATGGGAACCTTAATATCCCGTGTCTGATCCTAGCACAGTGTCTGGGAGCCTTTACTACCCATAAGAATTCAAGTAAGCTACATAAATCAACTTCTTGTACCATTCAATTTCTGTTATTCCATATCCAAAAGCTGAAAGGGAAGGGAGTATTTAGAGCAGATTGGATTGAAAACAGTGGCATGAGTAATAATGTTATGACATTGAAAAAATGTTGCCATTCATTGACTTATAATTCTGTTTTCCACCTATGGGTGTTTATTTACTGCCATGATGCATCACTTCTCTGAGGGAAGATACTATACTCAGGTGACTACTTGCCATAGAGTTCATGCTGAACAGTCAGCTGGTAGGGGATATGTATATGAATTCCAATAAACACTAGAAGAAATCATAATGGCTGACCATTTTAACAGATATGTGTCCAAATTCACCTTGCCTATATACACTTTAAATGAATTTTTAAAAAAATCAACTTGGTTCACACATCTGTATCATTTCTATTTACATCTGTTTTTGTTTGTGGTGTTATCTCTCTCCATGCAGCCCAGGCTGACCTTGAACTTAACTCTTGCCTCAGCCTCCTGAGTGCTGCGATTACAGATGTGTGCCATCATACCCAAGCTCCAGTTGAAAGGTATTTTATCCTGGGAAATTGATAGCAAACAAATTAAATGGTGGTGCTCAAACCCCCCACCTGCCCCCCCAGAACACAGCAGGAAGTGAAACAGGATGGAATTGAGAATCAGCTGTGCCCGTAGGGGGTGGTAGATCATGTATAGGACCATGGCTATAGGGTGCATTCCAATGCCTCTTTCTGAACTGAATTTTGAAGTCTTTCTCCAGTCTTTCTCTCTGATCATAAACTTTCCCATTTAACCACGGGGTTCAACTTCCATGCTCTATTTAACCCAAAGAAGAGCGTGCATTTCAGAAGGGTCTAGAACATGAAATGAAGTCAGTGGACTCTCCAGGGAAAAGTCTAATCTCTTAAACCCTGTGAACTCAGGGATCAAAATCCTTACCAGATATAGTGAATTGAGCTCCCCATCCCTGTTTTAGCCCCAAGCCCAAGCTTCTGAGGGAATGGGGCTCTTACTGTCTCATCAAAAACAAGGTGGAAAGGAAAAGCATTGCAGAACATCTCCTCTTCAACCCACAGTCTCTCTGGATAGACAGGCTGGAAGGCATCCCTGAGGGGCCCTAGACACACAGAAAGAAAGCCCTAGTGAGAGGCCCTCGCAGAGCCACTCGGGCAGGGTTAGAATCTTAAGCATATCACAAGCAAAGTGTGATTTCCACTCCTTAGCACAGGCTCCCTCAGCATCTCCAGATGGCCGCAGCAATTATCCTCCAAATTAAAACAAACAGAAAATTTGTGACCAGGTTGAGAAGGCCTCCTGCCCCCTGCCAAGTTTCTGCCCGCTGCTGAAGAGTTAGTTTCTGGGCCAATTGAGTATGTTTCACCATGAAAACAGAACTAGCATTGAAATGGTGACAAGCAGACAATGAGCCAGTAGAGGAGTGAGTGTGTACCCGGCCCGGCATCAGGGACATTTGCCATGGAGCTTTTTAGACTGACATTTAGGGTGGCACGTGAAAATTTAACCAACAGTCCTATTTGGCAGGGGGTGCAGACCCTCAATGGAGCCTTTTTGATATGAAAATCTCCTACACAAAGGATGTCAGTTGTGTTTGCCACAGCTTGAAGGACTCAGAATGCAGCTCTTTGAGCCCTGCAGACCCTCTCCCAGATGCCTGTCATTTGACCTACCAGGCAAGGAACATCTAGCTGCCTTCTTCCACTGGGTCAGAGCTCTGATTCTGACCTGAGTGTCAGGTGCTGGAGGCCACACTAGCCCAGTGCCCAAAGACCCAGTGTGTCAAGCCTACCACCTTTACTCTGTGAATGGAAAGCTGGACAGCATTGTCCCACGTCACAGCTCCTCAGAGACAGAGACAGAAATGTGCTTTCTTGATTCTTGCCCTCTGCCCTTCTTTGTACTGCTGGCTGGCTGTGGTTAGCCACAGATTTCCAGTCCAGAAACACACTCCAGTTAAGAAGGCCTGGATCCAAAGGAGATGCAGAATTCACTGTGCCCAGGACATCTGTGCCTAGCCTCCTCTTCACGGTCACCCCCTGGGACTGAGTCCAAGCCAGTGGCTTTCCTGATTAGAGTCTCCATGCTACCCAGCACAATCAAAAGAGCTGTTTTGTGGCAAGTTAGAAGCTGATTTTTTTAAAGTTAAAAACCACAGATACCACGTCCAAGCTCGGAGGGAATCAGAGGCCTCAAAATCGCAGAGAGCTTTGCCCTATTTGTGTATTGGGGCTCCTTCCCCTGCAAACAGGGCAGTTGTTATCTAAACGCTGAGTCCAGGAGAAATCACACTTACCTTTCTCAAACATGACTGATGCCCTGGAATCCCAGTGAGATTTCCTCCCAGGGCAAACAGAGCCTCTCAAGTCTTTCCCCTTCATCCTGAAGAGTGTTGTCTTGAGAGCCTGCAGGGGGCAGGAAGGGAAACACAGGCACCTGGTCTCAGGACTGGAGATGAACAAGCCCTGCCAGCTGCTGCTGGCTCCATCTTTGTGTGCTGAAGAGTGTTGGCAGCTGGAGAGACAGTGTGAGGGCTTGCAAGATCAGTTCAACCAAGAGCCTGGAGCTCCAAGGCGTACTTGTTAGTTAATCCTCAAGCCATTTCTCTATCAAAAGGAGCAAGATATTTTTACAAGATCTCCAGGAAATGCTTAGAGGGTAGTGATTTCCTAAGAGTTGCTCTGAGACTATGTCCCAAGGTTAAATACAAAATGTGGTGAAAGCAGGCAGAGGGATGCTCACCACAGTGTCCCTTTATGCAGCAAAAGAGTTGTAGCAACTGAAGATGCATAGTCATGGGCTAGTTAACTATGACAAAAAACATTTCCCAGGGGAAGATGTGCACACATGGAATGAGCAGCCGCTTGAGACAGGAGATGGCTCTCCTAGGCAATAAATGCACAGCTCTCACACAGCACACATAACCCATAAATCACTCTCAATTTGGGCCAAGGGATTGTGCAGAGGGTTTGTGTTACAAGCAGTTTCCCCACCAGCCTGGTCCCATAGCTGTGTCAGCTCCAAATAACACACAGAGATGCTGTATTAGATATAATGCTGTTAGCCTGTTACTGGTGTTTCTTATTGGCTAACTCTGTCTTAAATATTAATCAATTTCTATCAATCTAAGTGTTTCCATGTGGTCTTATCTTACCAGAGAGAGGGCCCAGACATCTTCTCCCAAGTCCCTACATCTTGAATCTCCTCACTACATCTCCCAGAATCCTCCCTGTCTCCTAGTCCCACCTATCTTACCTTCCTATTTGCCAACAGTGCTTTATTCATTAACCAATAAGAGAAACATATTTACAGAATGGCATCTCCCATCAGGTTTGTGGGCTCCTTACTGGTTCAGACTGCTTGATACATTTAAAAATAACCAGGCCCAATAAAAATAATTTCAGCATCTATTCAGAGAGATTTTAATCTAACAGTTGTGGCATCTAAACTGGCAATGATTACCTTATGTGCTGCAACTGTGGTGGTCAAGGATGGGATCTTGACCACAGGATGGACCTGTAACGTGTTCCACCTGCTAAGTGGGCACGGAGGACCTGAAAGGTCCGCTCATTGCAAGAGGATTACAAAGGAAGATACCACATTCCAACTTCAAATCCTTTGTCTTGGTTTGTTGTTGTTGAGATTTTAAGAAAGGGTTCTTATTCTTCATCCCAGACTTGCCTCAAACTCAAAGCAATCCTCCTGTCTCAGTATCCCTATAGCCAGCTTTAACAATTTTACAGGTTAAGGTCCAGCATAGAAAGTCTGCATTAAGTTAACCTTGATTTTTACCTCCCCACCTCTAGTCTAGGAACATTGGAAACAACTTGATTGCCACAAGTAAGGGGCAGGGTTCTAGTCACATTGGATAGATAGAGGTCTGTGGTGTGGCAAAGGATCCTACAAATGGCAGCCCATCACAGCTCAGAATGATCTGATCCATGGTGTCACTAAAATCAGGCCTGGGAAAGCTTGCCTTGAATTCCAGGACGTAAGGCCCATTTATTTGTGCTGTTTGCTTAGACTGTTCCAGAACAAGTAGCCTGTCCTGGGGAAGCTGTGCTCTCTGAAGACACAGCAAATCCAGTACCTCTTGATCCATCTGGGCATCTTCACTGTTCTGTGGCCTGCTTGCCTTTGTCTGTCTTCGAGCCTTCTGCACAACCAGAAACACAACATGCTCTTTTTTCCCTGTCCTCTCTACCTCTTCATTCATGTCAAGGATACTCATGGCCACATCAGTGTCAAAAAAGTCCTTGGCCACAGCTTCAATGATGCCTGCAGCAGAATGACACCTGTGGGTGAGGAATGGCAGAAGACAGCACACTGACAAGCATCACTAACATATCCAGTTGCACAACTTCGTGATTTTTCCTCAGCTCACTACGCCCATGTCTATGTTAGCTCGAGGGGAAGAGTGTGCAGAATTTAAGTTCTGAGAGTCTGGATACTAAATATATCCCTGTCATTACAATTTATACTTCAGCATCCATTCATGCTTTCATTCCACGAAGACATCTAACTCATTAGACAAACTCTGTAAATGGAAGAAAATTCTACTGGAAATTCATTAGTATTCAAAGCTATTGTTCTGGGAACCCAACTAGGGGTGAAATATAGCATATGAAGAAAGCAAAAATGAAGCTGCCCACCATGTATCTTAATTAGCAAAGGATCAGCAACAGCTACAAACTCAGCAGTGGGGGGCAGTTAAGGGGTGTAAGGCATGAAGTACCAACCTGCCTATATAGGGTTTGAGGGCAGATGAACTTTCATGGAGGAGTGTATGCACTTAGAACACAGGAGGCATTTGGATGTAAAGTAAAACAACAAAAGCAGACTAAACACCAAGACTTTTCTACAATGCTGAATTCTTTAAAAGACTCAGTAGACAGAAAAATCGCCACAGAATTATCACAGCTATGCAAGCAACCGTGCAGAGTGGTAAAGATCGTGTCTTCTGGTCTCCTGTAAATTATTCTAAAAATCTCCAGATCCTCAAGATCATGACAAAGAAGTGGGTCACCATAGGAGGTAGGGTGCCCTCCTCACAGGGGGTGTATGGCCACCCAAGAGAGCTCTGGGGTGGGGTGATCCCTTCCCTACCTGGTACAATGTGGCACAGGCCACTTCTGTCCGAGTAGTAATGGAGAAGCATTGCCCCGTCAGCTCCTCCCTCCACTCGAAAGGATGGTGCGTTCATTTCCTAATGAACAGACACAGCACATTTCCCCAAGAGGGAAAACACATTGTTTATATTACAATTTTATAGGTTCACAATACATTTTTATTTCTCTTGGTTAGCATACAAAATAACGAGTTTAGCCACAGCATCTTTATATACCATGTTTTATTCTTATTCAGTCTCCTCCAAGACTGGCCCTACACCCCCTCCAGCTGGCTCCCTTTCTACCTCATTTATACCAGCTGGCTTAATTACCCATCAGCTCTACGTCCCATCTCCCTCAAGATCTCTTGTTCTTCTCATGATCCAATTTCTATCATGCGATGATCACACATATACACATTAATATACGTGTGTGTACACGTACACACATACGTAATTTAAAAATATTTGTTACTTATGTTTGTTTTACGAGTACAAGTGCTTTGCTTGTGTGTGTATATGTGTGTGTGTGTCACGTGTGTGGTTGGTGCCCATGGAGGCCAGAGAGGGTATTGGATCCTCTGGAACTGGAGTTGCAGATGGTTGTGAGTTACCATGTCAGTGCAGAGAAGTGAGTTCAGGTCCTCTGAAAGAGCAGTATGCTTCCTTAATCATTGTGATGTCATTCCAGACCCTCCCTGTTCATTTTATTTTTGAGGCAGGGTCTTACTACGTAACCAAGGCTGGTCTAGAATTCACTATATAGACCAGGCTGACTTCAAACTCACAGAAATCCTCCTCTGCCTCTTATTCCATTTTGCAACTGAGCCTCACCCAGGGAAGTTAAAAAGGAGATGAATGAGAAAACTATTGCTAAGTCTCTGTGATCCTTAGCACCATGCCATGCTGCTTCTATATACCTCCAAGGGTTATTTGTCACCATTCTTGGCCTGTGACCAAGCCATGTGAGCCTTTTCACTTGGGAAGATTAGTGGCTCAGAGACCTTGCAACTGGAAATAATCAACGCATTTTTGTTCTGAGGATTGGTTCCACTTGAAAAAATAAAACCCTCAAGACATACGAAAAGAAACATTATTTGTCCAGAAATAACTGTAGACACTTCAGCACCAACAGCACCCTCTTACAATAGGTGAGGAAAAGGTTACTGGGAGGTTCTCTGAAGGACTGAACAGGAAGGGGAGAGGGCGTTCCCCTGCTGCATTTTCAGCAGCAATTCAACACCCAAGACCCTGGGCTTTGGTCTGAACTAGGGGAGAAGTGGAAGGCTCTCAGCGAAGGGGCTACAGTCCTTCATTGTGCAGGGCTGCTAGAGAAAATGGATTATTTCTTAAATTTCAAATACCTGTTTTTTTATTTCTAAAAGTGTATTAGTGGATACAGATTATCAGTTTCCTCCCATTGAAAGATTCCACTTTTTTGGGAAGCTTCTTGTTTGTTTGTTTTGTTTTGTTTTGTTTTTCAAGACAAAGTTTCTCTGTAGCTTTGGAGCCTGTCCTGGAACTCACTTTGTAGACCAGGCAGACCTCGAACTCACAGAGATCTACCCGCCTCTGCCTCCCAAGTGCTGGGACTAAAGGAGCGAACCACCATTGCCCAACTCCTTCAGGGAAGGTCTTTAAGCCAGTAAGAAACCAACTCAAAATAGCTTTAGGATAATACCAAACTCATTAGCCTCCCCCCCTCCCCCAGAGTCAACAATAAAGATGGGTCTTTTTCAGATAAGTCATGCTACAAAGAAGACTGAGTCACTAGAGAGGGACATAATCTATCTTTTGAGCTCCCTACAGTCTGTACAGTGTGTTCCAGATTCCCAGCTTTTGTGAGCTGTCATCCAGGCTGGGGTGGGCTTTGGTGATGTGTCTGTCTGTGTGTCATTTCAGCTCCTATAAGTAACCTCTCACCCATATTCTAGTAAGTAACTCTGATAAAACTCCTTGGCTCATCAAGTTGCACTTTAGTGGTATCCAAGCTTTGGTTCGTCACAGGCTCCCAATCTGGGCTAAGCAGACATGTGTTGCATTGCCCCAGGAAAGGTTTTTGTCATGCAACAACAGTGTATGTTATGTTGGCATGAATGTGTTTTTACATCTCTCTTTGTGTGTGTTACGTGAAGTGTATGTATGTATGTGCACATGTGGGGTTAGGATGATAGGGTCTAACTATCTACACCATCCTGGCTGTACTTTGGTACAGAAAGGTTTTCTTTGGTAAAGAAATTTGACCACAGTTGCCATGTGAGTTCTATGATGTTGGAACTGTCTGTGCTGAACAGAAAGAAGGAAGTGCAAGGAGAAGTAATTCTTTACAAAACGCCTTTTCTGGGTCTGCTCCAGTGTTACAGGCCCTTATGTTGCCTCTTTCCATCTACACATCACAGTGAGGTGGGTTGTTTGGTTCCTATTTTTGTCTGTGTCAAATGTCTCTTTAAAAAGTGCTTCATACACAGTAGGCACTCAATAACTATTTAGGAGCTGTCAGGATAACTCAATGAGAAAAACCCTTGCTTTGAAAGTATGAGGTGAGGACCTGAGTTCAAATTCCTAAAATTCATATAAAACCAGTAGTGGTCTTGCTATAGTAATCCCAGACCTCCTATGGCAAAAAGAGAGGACAAGGCAGGATAATACCACACACACCACATGCACGCAAACACATACACATACTATACATACTATATACATATCACACAAATACACATACACACCACACACAAACACATATACATATCACACATACAAACACACATACACCTACCATATATGCACCACACACACACACACACACACAATGCATTCATACTGTTTTGATCTGGAAGATGAACTAAAGCATGTTCCCCTTTACCATTATAACAGTTGAGGGGGCTCCTTAGCAAGTACAGTTCCATCTTAGTCTTATGACCACCCACCCAGAGTGCTTATAAATACAAAATATGGAAATAATGAAAGATCTTGGTCAATTATAAAGGGACATAAAAATAAAATCTTTGAATCAACTAAGTGGGGCTCATAGGGGTTAACAGAGACTGAAGCGACAATCACAGATACTTTATGGGTCTGAGCTAGGTCCTCTGCTCATGTCTTATGGTTGTATCTTATGGGACTCCTAACAGCAGGAGTAGGGACTGTCTCTGGGTCTTTTGCCTACTTCTAGGATCCTTTTCCTCCTACTGGGTGGCCTTGCCCAGCCTTGATATGAGGGTTTGTGTCTATTCTTGTTATAACCTGTTATGCCATTCTCAGTGGCCTTGTGATGCCTGCTCCTTTTTGAAGGAAAATGGAGGAAGAGTAGATCTGGGGTGGGGGGAGTAGGGGAAGAGCTGGGAGGAGTGAAAGGAGGGGAAACTGTGGTTGAGATGTAATAGAGGAGAATAAATAAACAAACAAATAAATAAAAATAAACTTTTACGCAGTTAATACATTATAATTATGGATGAATACCACATATTTACAATAAAACATTCTGATGCATAAAAAGAAAATTTATGCATTTTAATTTCCAATAAATTCTACCAAGAAGACCATCAAGGCATGAACTCCAGAAGGACATATCCCAGTTGGGAATTTAGTTTTCTAATACCCAAGTCCATCACCCCTAAGGGTTAATCAGTGTTGGATGGCTCCCAGTTCTGGCTCTTGGCCCTGCCAAGCTTTTCCCTCTGATACTTGCACAGGCCTAATCTGGCTGCATAAGCTATTATCAGCTCTACCCGGGCCAAGAACCCAGAAGAAAGAGTGAAAATCCACCCCAACCTGTTTTCTAGACCTTGTTCCCATTGTTTGACTTCTCTGGTTCATTCCAAGTCTTTGTCCAACCTTCAGAAGTACTCCACCCCCAACCACAAGGCTAGAACTCTGACTTTTTGTCAACCCATTTATAAAGGAAGCCGGTGGGTGTTTATCCTCCTGTTTTTCCTCCTAAAGAGCTACTGGGCCCACTAATGCCAGAGGCCATGAGTTGTGCAGCTCCTCAGGTGAGGACACTGGGGAGGACTTTTTTTTTTAATTACTTCTCAGAACCATGGAGGCAAAGCCCAGATAGCCTTACCTGATACGACAATGCCAGGTAACTGTGAAGGGCATCTAGGTTTTCAATAAACTCCGTGAGATTTCCTCCCAATGTCCGAAGCATCCTGTCATAGCCAGACATCTTACAGAACTTGAAGAAGTATTCTCCAAAGAGCTTCAGAATGGTTTCCATCGATACATCTGTGGAGTATGAACCCCCAGTAAGATCCACAGAAGGTGCTGTTATCCCTTGGGTAGTTTTTATCTGTACCCAAAGTGCTCAAGTCCTGTTGCTGTGATACTTAGCATCTCGTCCCTCACCTTTATTGTCAGTGACACACCAGGGATCACCTCAATGCCACAAGGCATCAAAAGAGCTGGGGGCAGTCCTGGTTAACCATGAGTCCCTCCCAAGCTCACTCACTCTTCTCTGAAACATCTAAGGCAGATATTTCCCACTGATTGAAGAGAGTTGTAGAGCTAGTGGAATCCCTTGACCACTGATCCTGTGTCCATATTCAGGTTAACTCAGGGCTAAGTGGAGCATGGCTCCTCCCTCCTATCTCTCCCACCACGTTGCACACCTTCACACAATAGCGTGCAGTGGAATTGAAGGCTGAGTCTCAGAACTAACACTGAAATGCAAGCAATTTTGCCCAAAATGCACTGAAAAGATGAGAGCAAAAACCTGTGATGTTGATGCCTTTCTCTCAGCCTCACCAGGTCCCTGCCTCCTTTCATGTTGATTCCATATGAAATTCTCCATAATGATTTCCCTGCCAATCTCCAGGCCACCCTAACTGTACCCTCCCTGCGGGTTGCATTTCCATCTTCCTAAATTTCAGGGAATTCTTGTAGGCAGCAACCAAGTCCTATTTGTTTTGCTTGTTTTGGTTTTTTGTTTGCTTGTTGACAAATACAAGTAGTATGTGATGATAAATTCCTGAGATGGATCTACGGTATGAGGTGGGGGATGGCCCATGTTTCCCCATTTCTCAATTGCATGGTGGGGACAGGAAGCTTTTTTTAAGTGTCGACTGGAGGTCCTGTAATGTTCAATAGTCAATTATTCTTCTCAGAGCATGCTAGGATCTTGGAAATAGATGATCCTGTTAGTGTGTCTCTCTTTGTCCAGGAGATCAATGGAAGCAAGTTAGAGGCCAGATTTGTTACTATGTCTCTGACTGAATTCCATGTCCTCTGTGCCACATCTCACAGTCAAACAAAGTGAAGGCTGCTCTCACTGTCATAGTGGACATAGGGCATAGACCTCATTGCTGTGGCCAGCCTAAGCTCTGGAGTCCTACCAGAGTCACAGTTCTTGTCTGCATCCTTAAATGATTGCTTCTCCCAATGCACCTGAAAAGACGTCACAGTGAGAAGCTCTCTGCCCACCGAGCACTTACTTCAGTGCAAGGTACTACAGAGTGGCAGGCATGCAAAGTGGTCCTTGCTTCCAAGGCTGCACTTACTTAAGATGACCAGAACAGTGAGGCCTTTGGTACAAGCTGAGGCAGGAGGATTACAAACTTATGGCATGCCTGGGCTACAGAGTCAATTCAAGGCTAGCCTGGACAACCTAGTGAGACCTTGTCTCAAAGTGGAAAATAAAAAGAAGGAAAAAGATACAGCTCAGTGGTGTGTGTGTGTGGGGGGGTCACTTAACATCCTTGAGCCCCTAGACTCAATTTTTAATAACATGTGTATGCATGAGTACACACACACACACACACAGACACACACACACACACACACACCAGAATAACAGATTCCTTACAGCTCTCTGTCTATAGTCAGACCTCTGGGAAGATAATTCTCAGGAATCTGAGCTAGCATAGATAAATCAAACATAGTTTGCCAAAACTACTAGCCAGGTCTTCTGAGTATAGACAATGGTCTGGATGGAAGGGTGGGAGAAATCCATGGCCTGTGTGAATTGTCTCTTTTGTCCCTCCTAGTTGACAACAAGCTTGTCTATGCCAGAATTCAGGAGCCACCTGCTCATTCCTAAGTGAACTGAAATACATTCTATTGAGGTCTTTCCTGCCCCGGGAAGCATGCAGACAGGTGTGGGGCTGCCACTTTCCGCTCTTCCCCGCCCCTCCCTGCTGCATGAATCCCACTCATTCAAGCCAGGATGAAACAGCTGTGCCCTGTAGCCTCAGCCTGGAGCTCTGTGCAGGTGCACTCTGTTACCTGCCAGGAAACATGAAGGGCTCCCTTCTCCTGGGGGAATGGTCTGTCTGCTTCGACTTAAAGCTGCAAACCTGGGGAAGGGGGAACCCAAGGTATTGGCTGACTCAGCCCCAGCTGCTTTGTGTCTGGATGCCCAGCACTGTCAACAGAAAAGGACTCCCATCTAACTTTCTTAGACCACAGCCTGGGCTTGGGTGGGGAGCTGCCATCTGTGTTGGCCTCGAGCTGTTTCTGGGACTCTTAGTGCAGAATGCCTGCCTGGCCAGGGACAAAGGCGTCTTTTTACAATCAACAGCTGTCACACTTTTTTATTCAGTTTCACCTCTGTGAATTTAGGATTCTGAGAGCCCGCTGATTCACAGGAGACCAGGGACATATGGGAAATGGGAGGGAAAAGGGAGAGAGCCCAAAACACACGTCGGCTTTAAAATGTTATTTGGTAATGTGAAGAAAAATCTCTAGTATGTGAACTTTTACATCTTTTGTCTACAAGAGGGAAATAAAAAGGGAGGCATCTCTCTGTTTATCTGTACAAAAGTAAACACCAGCTGTATAAACCAGGGACTGTTGTGGCTGGTTACCTAAGGGACTTTGTGGGAATGGGGTGGAGAGGAAAGTTATGAAGGGTGGGGAGTTAGCACCTCTGGGAGCAGAGCTCCATGAACAGCTCCACATTTTTAATCATGTTACTGATCCATGTCCTTGGGCTAAGTAAGACAAGGATAGAACAGAGCTCCCCGGCAGAAAACCAAACCAAATTAACATTCTGTGGATAATCTCAGCTATTTGGGGGACTGAGGCAGGAGAATAATCACCAGTTCAGAGCTCGACTGAACTATAAAGTTAATTAGTTCAAAGTCACCCTAGACCTTATCACAAAATAAAAGACAGGGGCCGGGAATATGACTCAGTGAAAGAACACTTGCCTAAAAAGTAAGATGATCTAATACAAGGAGAGAAAAATGTCATACACACACACACACACACACACACACACACACACACACACACGATCATGAGATGGAGAGGGACAAAGAGAAAGGTACAGACATACCCAAAGAAAGACAAAGAACTCATCACTACAATATTTCAACAGAAATATTTGGATAACATAATTACTCAGGAAAAGTTTTCAGCTATTTGGGCAGAGATGGTTCAGTGGTTAAGGGCATGTACTGCTCTTGCAGAGGACCCAAGTTCAGTTCCCAGGACCTATGCCAAATGACTGAGAACCAGGTTCAAGGGATCTAACACCTCTTCTTGTCTCTTAGGCACCAGCACTCGCATGCACATATCCAAACACAGACATAAACAAGATTTTAAAAATTCTTTTTAATCCTTAAAAAAATCCAGTAGTATTTAAACCTAGTCTTTAGACTGCTTCGTCCTAAGACTAAAGACAGAACTTTGAGCAAATATTTGGCTGTAATCTGAAGGCTTTGCTATCACATCAATGTGTCAGCAATTTTGAAAGTACTTTCTAAACACTCAAGAGCTGCACACATAAGCAGAGGCATTGACAATAAATAGAGCCAGGTTTCTCACAATCCAAAAAGAAGACTAAAATTACAGAAAAAGGAAGAAAAGAATTACTCATTCTGCACCACTGGTTTAGACAAATGTGCCATAATAATGGGCTAAAGAGAGGCTCTGTGAGTAAGCATGAGACCTGAGTTCTGATGTCAGCACTGATGTAAAAAACAGGGTGTGGTCCTGTGTGCACCTGCAACCCTAACATTGTGAGGGCAGAGGCAGGAATCAATGGGGCTTACTGGCTGCCAGTCTAGCTCCAGGTTCGCTGGACAATACTGTCTAAGACTAAGAAAGCATAGGTTAGGCAAGACAAGCTCAGTGGGCAAAGGTGCTTGCTTGCCAGCAATCTGGTCATCTGGTCATGTGAGGACCACATGATGGAAGACAAGAACAGACTCCCCAAAGTTGTCCTCTGACCCCTACACACAAGACATGACAGGTTCACACACACAATATAAATAAATTAATGTAAAACATTAAAAACACCAAAAAATGATCGAGCAGGACACATAAAATGCACATATCACACTCATACACACACAAAGATATGACATAAGACCATGGAGCCCATCATAGGGTATAGATAACTGAATGGTTTAGAATAGATAATGGATTGATAGAGAGATAGAGGATGGATGGATAGATAGATAGATAGATAGATAGATAGATAGATAGATAGATGATAGTGTGTACATATCTGCCCACTGGGAGGGTCTAACAGAGATCACTCTATAGGAGCACTTAGCTCACCTAGTGTTCAGAGTGTGGAAGTTTTTAGGAGCTATCCTCTACTAAACAGAAGCAGAGCTTCTTTGAGAAACAGAATGTTCTCAGGTTGGAATAAGGAGAGGAAAGAACAAATTCTGTCATGCCAGAAAATAAAGAAATGGTAAAGAATGGTAGAGACCTGAAGGTATCGGGGGGGGGGGGGCTTGCCTCCATTAGCAAGGTCTTGATTTTGAACATCAACAGAAACAATGAAAGCAGTGTGAAAGCATCACCTGTTTTTTAAAATTATAATCAAGACCATGTTGGTATAAACAGAAAAACAGGGGAGGGAGGACATCTTTCCTCATAGAAGTCTAAATAATAAATAAAAAGAAATAACACAACACACACACACACACACACACACACACACACAGAATCTCAAGTACCAATTCACAGAGGTCACAGGACAGTGTCCATGAGAACTAAAATCATACAAGAGGGAGTCTGAGAAGCCACCAGATAACTGCATGATCTGAGAGCAGCTTCTCATGAGTTACAGAGAAGTTGATTGCTTTAGAGTAGAGAAACCTAGCAGATGCCACCTTCACCAAGCGATCAAAGTCACGCCGCCCACAGCAGGGATACAGAACACCTGCTCCTCCTAGCAGAACCAACTGGGAAGAGATCACTTCTATAATCTCCTTGCCAGGAAGCATCGCCTACGGGACAACATGAAGAACTATTAATGGCCACCCAGTAGTGGACACTTTACCAAGAAGCTGATGACAACTTTTGCAAAGACATCCATATTATGAACTGTAACAGACACTGGCAATCTTCCAGACTAGAGAACCCTGAACACTGTTAAAGGTTTTCTTTTTTTCTTATTTTTCAAAGGACATTATAGGTCAGTCGAAATATTTTGTAAATGTCTACAGGACAGATGACCAAACTCTCATCACTTACTTCCTGACTTGATACTTGTTCTTTCCTAAGGGAATTCTTAGGGACAAAGTTATCTGTAACTTGCTAACAATTCAGAGGATGTGCAGATCCAGGCTCAGAGAGAGGTGGAGATGTTCACATGTGGGGAGGGAGCAGGCATGTAAATGAAATGTTTTTGGTGTTATTCTGATAAACTTGTAATTGGGTTTCATTTATGTCGAAGAGTAAGAGTTTGGCTGATAACTCTGAAAAGACCCTAGGAGACTGTATCCCAGAAGACCACAAAGAAGATGCCTCAGGTGTGACTAGCGCCACGCTCTTCGGAGTTTCATATCGATGGTCACGATGTTGTCATTACATTTTAAAATGTCTTTACCTCACTGAAATATTTATGGCTAAAATTATAGGAAACCTGAGTCTTGCTTGGGGACATTACAGCAAAAACAAAAACAAACAAACAAACAAAACGGTGGAGGAATCCAGACATGAAATAAGATTGGCAAAATCACTTAATTAAAGAAATTGGGTAAAAGACATGTAGGCTTCAGTGTATGAGTCCCTCTGCTTTTGTGGATGTATTAAATATCTATTAAAAAGTGTTTAGGTTTGGATGAAAGATTTTTTTCTTTCTTTCTTTCTTTTTTTCTTTTCAAGACATGGTTTCTCTGTGTAACAGCTCTGGCTGTTCTTGAACTAGCTCTGTAGACCACGATGGCCTCAAACCCACAGAGACCCACCTGCTTCTGCCTCTTGAATGCTTGGATTATAGGCATGCACCACCATGCCTGGACAAGGATGAAAGATTTCTTTGTTAACAGGAAAATAGCTGCTATGAAGCATCTATGCTTGGTCTCCCTGGAGAGGTGTGAAGCCTTTATAGGGGCTCTTAATTTGGGTGGTGCATGGACTTGAGAAATCTGATTAAGAAGCTTAGCACTTCTGTGCTGCCCAGAAGCATTTACTTCTTGTGGGGTTACAGCTGCGGGCTGTTTTACCAAGGATGACACTAGGTTCATCTTTAGGAGACACAGAGCTAAGGCTCACTCCTAAATGCACACCAGGGCAGTGTGTAGGTCTCCTCCAGCCTGAAAGATGCTTCACTGGCCCTGGGATATTGAAACCCTAGTTCAGGTCTTCATCTTCTGCTGGCTGTTCACCCTGGGCTGCATGTCTAAGCTCTGGCTTTATCCATTCTTAATCTTAAGTTTTGCATTGGTACTCTTATTTTGAAGTGAGTTCAGGGAAGGGCTGTTGACATTTGCTGATAGCTAACTTTAAACACATTTTACCCTGGGTTTCTTAGTAGGAAATGTCTAGACAGGCACAGCTGTGCCAAGTGGCTGGTGGGCGTCATTTTGCATGTTTTTACTTCAGGTCACTAATAACCTATATACACACTAAGTAGACACTTACTCTTGCACAGTGATTCCTTGTCCAATGCTTAGCCTGCCATCTGGTCCCATCCCAACTACTCTAATTAGACAGCAGAGTTAGGCAGTTCAGAGAGTTGTGGAAGAGTTCCAATAATCTAGGCAGGCGGATGGTATGATAGAGGCCACTTGGAAGGCAAAGCCCTGGCTGGTGGTAATGAAGAATGCTTTTTTCTTTGTCAAAGGAAGGAGTCAGTCTCAACTGACCAGCATATTGTCTTAAGCATGAACATGCCTGTCCTGGCTGGTTGGGCAGCACTCTCCCTGACTCGTGGAAGTTGTGCAAGCAGAGAGAAGCTGCAAGTGTCCCACAGCCATCATGATTCCAAATCACTTGTGTTTGTTTTGAGAGATAGAGGGCTATGCTCTCCCTCCCTCTTCTCTCTCTCTCTCTCTCTCTCTCTCTCTCTCTCTCTCACACACACACACACACACACACACACACACACACACACACGTATTTGGAGGTATGTGTATCCATGCATCTTAAGGTCAGAGGTCTCTCAGTGAACTTGAATCTCTTTGGTTAGGCCAGGCATGCTGGTCAGTGAGTTCCTGGAATCAGACTGTCTTGATCTCCACTGGTATTATAGCCTCATGTGGCCTTGCCAGCCTTTACTCACATCCTAGAGATCCAAAGTCAAGTGTTCACCCTTGTACAGGAAGCATTTTACTCTGAAGCCCCTATATATTGGGGTTTCATGATCCCAACATTCTATCTGTGTAAGTCACCCTTCATACTTATCTTCCTTTTGAAATATGAGCCAACAGAATTTATAGAGATAACAAGGAGACTTTTTTTTAAGTGAGTCAAAAAGAAATCATTGTGGTAGAGGCTGGCTTTGCGGTTGGAAGTGACATGGTCGTGTCCACACTCGGGCCTACAAACTTGTTGCTGCCTCTAAATGTGTTAGTTGGTTTGGAAACAGGACCAGGACAGGTGAGTGATGACATCTCCCCATTGAAACTGCTGCCACACTTATGAGTGTGCTACAGCATCATTACCAAGTACACAGGCTGAGTATTCTACAGCATCATTACAAAGTACACAGGCTGAGTATTCTACAGCATCATTACAAAGTACACAGGCTGGTGTGCTACAGAATTGTTACAAAAAATACACAAGAGTGAGAACAGATGTCCAGAGTATTTATTTCTGAAGATCTAAAAACTTGTTACAGTTTCTAACCCAGGAGGGCACCTGTAACAACATGCCACAGATATGTCTTTAAGCACAGAACTTTATTTTCAGACTGTGCTGAAGGTAGCTCAAGATGCTAACCTGGTTGGTTTCTGGTGAGGGCTCTTCTGGGCTCATGAATGGCTGCTTTCCTGCTCTGTCCTCACAGGAAAAGAGACAGGTGAGCCTCTGGTGTCAATTCTCAGTGAGACTCTTTACATCTAAACTTAGTTATTTTCTAAATTCCATCACCATCACCCTGGCAGTCAACACCTCAAGACACAGTTCAATCCACAGCCGCTCATAGCTAAAATCAGATTTTTTTTTAACCATCAAAAGCAAGCGATTTGTTAGAAATCCATTCTCTAGACTAGGAAATTACAGACTTTTTTTTTTTCTAAAAGAAACTGTGGCACACCTTAAGCTTCACAACCTATATGGATTCCATTAGGATGACTCAATTCTAACAATATAGCACAAAAAGGTAATATGCAAACAAATGGACATGGACAAATGGAGTTTTGTCTTCTGTCCTACAAAGCCTCACGCGGGCCTCCTGTGGGCTTTGAACTACCCTAGTGTGCTTTCCATGTGGCCTCTCTCTCAGAATCTCTCAGTAGTTACACAAGGTGAGGGATGGGTCCCATGAGTGCCTCCCTGATCCAGGCTTGGCTGGTGACAGGCCCAGTCTTGGGGAGAATGGGCAGGCAGCTGTGACTGCTACAAGGTCACAACTGCCATGGCTGTCCGGACCACTCTTCCTTGGCCCTTCTCTTTGTTTTCTGACTCTCATAGTCTTACTGCCCCAATCCTTCTAACCATTGGTGACTAACTTAGCTGCCATCACAGAGCCTTCATCTAGTAGCTGATGGAAACAGAAGCAGACACCCACAGCTAAACACTGAGACAAACTGGAATCCAGATGCAGGGAGGGAATAAGAAAATGGGGACAAGACCAGGCTACAGACACCCACAGAGACAGCTGACCTGGGAGCTCATGGACCCCCAGACTGAAAGCTGGGAAACCAGCATTGTTCCGACTCCGACCCCCCGAACATGGGTCTCAGTTAGAAGGCCTAGGCAGTCTCAGGGACCTCTGACAGTGGACCCAGGATGTCACCAACCTCATTATCAGGGAAGGGCATTTAAGGTAGCCTTTCCCCTGTTGCTCAGATTGTTAGTTGGGGTCATCCTTGTAGATCTCTGGACATTTCTCTAGAGTCAGTTTTCTCTTCAAACCAATAATGGCTCCCTCTTTTATGGTATCTCTCACTGTAAAGGGAGACCCTCAATTAAGGAATTGCCCCTATCAGACCAGTCTATGGGTGTGCCTGTGGGCATTTTCTTAATTGATGACTCATGGGGGAGGACCCAGTCCACTGTAGATGGTGTCACTCCTGGGTTCATAAGGATCCTGGGTTCTATAAGAAAGCAGCCTGAGCAAATCATGAGGAGAAAGCCAGTATTTGGCACTCCTCTGTGGAGTGTGTAAGCCAAACAAACCTTTCTTTTCCAGGTTCCTAGGTAAGATAAACAAAGTGCTGTGCTATGTGCTTGTCTCTGAGTTCCTGAATACATAATCTCACTATAGTCCAGACTCACAGCTTTCTGACTTTTGCTGGTGATTCTATTGCTTAAAACACTCAAGTGCACACTGTCAATGAGCTCAATAATGTCACTGAGCACAAGAAATTGTGATGTGCTGATTTACAGAGAATTTACATTTTATTAGCTTTTTTCAGACATAATGTTATAATGCAATTGGTTGTGGGTTTAGTAGGTTTCTTTAAATTTTTTATTTTAATTATGTGTATGTGTATCCCTGTGTGGCTATTTGCACATGAGCTCATTGCAATAGGAAGCCAAAAGAGAGTGTTAGGACCCTCCAGAGCCAGAATTGTGGCCCCAATGTGAATGCTGTCATTAGAACCCCAGAGCCAGGATCATGAGTCCCCAGTGTGTGTTCAGGGGCTGAACTTGGTTCCTTAGCAAGAACACTATGTACTTTTAATAGCTGAACCAATGTCAATGGTGTGTGTGGGTATGTGTGTTTGTGTGTCTGTCTGTGTGTGTGTCTGTGTGTTTGTGTGTGGGTATGTGTGTTTGTGTGTCTGTCTGTGTGTGTGTCTGTGTGTTTGTGTGTGGGTATGTGTATTTGTGTGTCTGTCTGTGTGTGTGTGTCTGTGTGTTTGTGTGTGGGTATGTGTATTTGTGAGTCTGTGTGTGTGCTGTGTGTCTGTGTGTTTGTGTGTGGGTATGTGTGTTTGTGAGTCTGTGTGTGTGTCTGTGTGTTTTGTGTGCATCTGTGTGTGGGTATGTGTGTTTGTGTGTCTGTCTGTGTGTGTGTGTCTGTGTGTGTGTGTGTGTGTGTATCATTGTGTGTGTGTATGAATGTGTGTGTGTATCATTGTGTGTGTGTCTGTGTGTGTGTGTGTGTGTGTGTGTGTGTGTGTGTGTGTGTGTAAACAGAAGCCCACACAAACAGCATCACACATTGCTTGCTTCTCAGAGACCGTGGCTAGACACTCAGAAGCAGAGTTCTGTACTGCCCCTAGGAGCCCAAACCAGTGTTTACTACTTCATTGTCAGCAGCATCTTCATTCACAGCATGGCAGCCCTAAGTAAGGAGAATCAACTGTGGTGTTCTTTATAACAGTTTTTTTATAACAGTCTTAAGAAACCCAAACAAGCCTTTTTGAACTTACCCAGAGCCTTGCAGGCTTCTTGGATGAGCTTAATGGTGATGACGTCATCATACACGGTGTAGGTCATGAAGGCATCTTGTATTTCTGCAGACACCCTGAAAGATTCATCAAATGCAATTGAGCATTGGCCCATAGAGCTCAGTCCCAGGACAGTTGCTGACCCAGCAATGTCTGGTACAGCAAGAACTCTATTCATGGCCCTAAGCACTGTGACTGTGTGGGCGTTGACTCCTGCCGAGCCCGTCCTCTGGACTCCAGTTTGAGCCTGAATAGGCTCTGAGTTCTTCAACTGAGACAAGGAAGATTATCTACCCACCACCACCCCTGCTGGACTCCTTGAGGGTGGCTATGGTCATTTGCCCTTTATTTTTGAATCCCAGAAAATGGCACTGGGCCTGGCACCCACATTCTGAAGATCCTCAAACAGACCAGGGGTTCAAGTGCCTGCAGCTGAGTCTCTGGATTTCCTTCTGCCTATATGATTCCTGGTTTGGGTCCAATGGTTTCTAAGAATTAGCATGTGCAGCTATAACAGATGAGGAGGCCAGGGCAGACACGGAGTGCTACTGCCTCTCAAAATGGGGTATTCTCCATTGTGTGGGAGAGACCTCTTCACTCATGCCACAGGGTGCCTTAGGAACCAGAAAGTAACAGACAAGACCATAGTCTCAGATGAAGGCTCTAAGGGAAGTGTGTGACTCCTGGCCCCTTTGGAGTATGATCTGTGTGGCTGTGGCTGTCCCCACCTCACCTCCAGCTCACTGTCCAGGCCACACAGCCTCTTCTTTCCTGCAGGCTGACCTGATGATACTGTAGTCATGAATATTTTTCTGCGTTTGTACACATTGCTTGGGTAGCAGATGCACTGACCATTAGGATTCCAGTCCTGTTCTGGGTCTCTAACTCTGCATGTAGCAGTCATACTGGGACACATAAGCTTTCAAACTGCTTTGGGGAAACAGTATGTTTGCCAATAGTTTATCTTAAAAATAAAAAAATTGACATTTAAAATGAGATAGCAGAACTTCTGCTAAGAAGAGGGGAGAGAAAAAACGATAGTGGAAGACACCTCAGAGAGACCAGGGCTTGAGAGAGTAAGTGGTGAGAGACATGAAGAGGATTCTCATCATGTAACGGGAATGCCAGTCACTCAGGGACTCACCTCCACACATGCAGAGACTCATAGCTACACAGACATGGGCTCACCACCACACATGTAGGGGTTCACCTCCACACATCCGGGGGCTCACCTCCACACATGCAGAGGCTTACCTCTATACACCAAGAGCTCTTCTCTCTACATCAAGGGCCCACCTTCACACATTCAAGGACTCAACTCTACACATCTACACACGTGTGCGTGGGTGCACGCGCGCGCGCGCGCGCGCACACACACACACACACACACACACACACACACACACACACAAGTCATCTCTGCACTTAAAAGAAATTGAGTGATTGATATTCCATCAGAACATCAAAGGTTCCTTATTAGTGAATAACACCTAGTGTTATCCAAACTATCTATGTGGCAAGCCAGGGGTGACTGCTTAGTTCCAAGTTCTTTCTAAGAATCTCCACCTTGATCATTCTGAGATACATGAATGTTTATGTATCTACCCCTCTCCAAGCTCCGCCACACCTGCAGTACCTACCTAAGCATGTACCATTCCTGAGACACCTATGAATGAATCACCCTGTGATGCTTCCTACATCACCAAGCCTAAAGATTAGGGGGTGCGGCCCTTGATTTAATATCTCCAATATCTGACATTGTCCCTGGCATACAAAAGAAGCCTAATGAACACTTAAAAGAGAAAATTTCAGATTATTTTTGAGGTGGGGGTGTCTCATATACCTCAGGGTGGCCTCAAACTCAATACATAGCTGCACTTCCGACCCTCCTGTCTATACCTCCTGTGTAGTAGGATTATAAGTATGGGCCAACCTGCCTAGTTTTATGTGGTGCTAGGGATGAACCCATGGCTTCCTGCATGCTAGACAAGCACTCTACCCACTGAGCTACAGGGCCATCTCAGTCTCAGAAGTTCTGACAAAAGATAGAAATCAACAGAGGTTCATATCCTCACTGTGAGAGCCAGACAGTGGTCCAGCCATCTGGGAGTCAGCTTTGCCCCCAACACACTCTTGCTGGCTGATGGGCAAATCTCACTGTTCATTCTTTTCTTTTTCACAACAATAGGATTAGAGGAGAATGTTGTGGTACCCAGTCCTCTACCAGCCACTGGCGATGTGTCATCTGACCTCTGAAAAAGATGCTGACACTTAAAGCAGCAGTAGTTTTACAAATGTGGCCTCTGGTGTCCCTGCATGCCTCTCAGGTGATCTTAGGGACCTGTAAAGTAAAATGACTTTCATGGCAAGGTGAAATGCCACTTGCCCTTTCTACTGGCTGGTATGTGAGTTGATGGCAAAATTGCATGCCTGTGGGTAAAGCTGCCGGTGCCCATCATGAATCATTTAGGGGAACCAAGCAACTGCATTCTTCCTCACATTCTTTTCATTGCATTCTTCTATGTGTGCAGGGTGTGGGGCTGATTTCTGTACACATTTTACTGGTGGAGGCAGGAAGACTATCCATTTTATTAAGCTGAAGCGCTTTGTGTGTCCACATCTTGGGAACATGATGTACAATGAAATGGAAGACATATGGATACACAAGGATTTTCAGCCGTACATAGAAGTGTCACAGGCACCCTCAGGACAGGCACTGATGTGACAGTGACAGCCACCTTCAGGAAATGGACTGACACTACAGCCTTAGGAGACCACTTTTCACTAGAACATTATTTTTGCTTGAAAGAACTATTGAGAAGTAGGTGAATTATAGTTAATTGGACTTAGCGATTTGGCAGATATTTTTTTTAAAAACACACAAAAGAAACAAGTGTTACTTTTCCCCAAATCCACTCCAGCATTTATATTCTTCTTCTGTTTAAAATATTAACCATTCTGACTGGGGTAAGACAAAATTTCCAGGTAGTCGGTTAGTTGGTAGTAGAAGTTGGTGTGAAGAGTCTTCAGAAAGCTGGAACTAGATTTACCACAAGACCCAGTCATATCACTCTTGGGCACACCCAAACAATTCCATGTCTTTTTATAGAAATACCCATTCATCTATCCTCGTTACCACCCTAGTCACAAGAGCCCTGAAATGGAAACACTCTAGATGCCCATCAACCGATGAATGAATAACAAAAATGGGGGACACTTAAAGAAGGGAGTATTATCCCACCGTTAGGAAAAATGGAATCATGAAATTCACAAGTGAATGGATGGAGTTGGAGTAGCCACCCAGAGAGAGGTAACCCAGACCAAAAAGACAAATGTCAAATGCTTCACTTGCGGATGTTAGCTTTGAATCTCCATTTAGAACAGGAAATTAGTTAGGGGACGTGGGGTGGGGGCTTTCAAGATAGAGGAGATAGAATGAAGCAGTA
This sequence comes from Cricetiscus sungorus, assembly GCA_030556225.1. Classification (NCBI taxonomy): domain Eukaryota; kingdom Metazoa; phylum Chordata; class Mammalia; order Rodentia; family Cricetidae; genus Cricetiscus; species Cricetiscus sungorus. Next base: position 8,850,623 of record JANBXA010000741.1, read on the forward strand.
TAGAGGTTTAAAGAGGAATTCCATTGAACAGGAAGGACTAAAACGGTGTAGGGCATGGGAGATTGGGACAGATGAAATACAGGAAGGGATAACACCAAAGACATTTTGAAACAGCTATATGGAAAAAGCCTACTACCATAGGAGCTTCCTAAAATATATGCATGCATGTATAGAAAAAGAGTTTAAATGGAACTACCCTACTAGACCCCACAAGCCTAAATTAAAAATCCTAATGTCAGGAATGGGTTATCTCTTTTGCAGCTCTTTAGCAGTAAGGTCCCATTGACCCACAAACATTATTGGCTCCTGACAATAACTCCAGAACTTGGTGGCAAAACTCTATTGCTGAAGATACTACATGCATGAGTCATAGAAAATGGAAAAATCAAGCTGATACATATCTGGAAGCCTCATCTCTGCTGGATAGCTTTCATGGCATTCTAAGGTTCTAGGCAGGCTATCAGTTTTGCCCAGTAAGCTACAATAATGACCCACTTAGCAAGACACACCCACCAGTGTAACAGTGGCAGGAACATCATGGGAGGCTGAGGGGTTAGTAACTCTTGCTCACTAGAAAGAAATGCCGGTGCCTTCCTGTCTTCTACACATGTGGGTATTCTGGTCTCTAAGAACCTTCTCTCCTTTTGCCTTCCATCAGACAGCACATGTGTGATTCTGCAATCACACCAACCTCAGCTCACCCCAGACCTTCTGCACTTGCTGCCCCCTCTTTCTGCAGCACACACACTTCCCTGCCCTCCTTCCTTCCAGCTCATAGATTCCCTCTCCATGGGGACTGTTCTAACCCCCACAGGGAATCAGCCATCTTTTGTCAGCTTCTTTCAAGTGTTCTCTTTGTACGGCCCTTTGAACACAAGGTTTCATTTATTTACTTGCTCGCTGTCTGTTCCTCACACTAGAATCCATTCCCTGCCACAGTCCCTGTGTCTTCTCATCACCACCCTCCCCAATGCCTGTACCTTTACTCAGCACATGCTTGGATCTGGACAGGCACCTGCCTAGTAGGGAAAGTGGCCCAACTCAAACAGCCAGTGAGCGATCTGGGTACAACGTGGAGGTGAGAACCTCACCCCAAAGGTCCCACTCTTCCCAGCCTATTAGTAGCCTCCACTGTTGCGATGTAAGCCAGGAGGTTGCAAAAGGGCGGCTCAGAATTAGAAACCTATAAATCTAGACTATGCGAGAGGGAAATCAGCAAGGCAAGCGGAGGAGGACACACATCTGTTTCTGATTATTTCATATAAAACAAAATGTATGTCATAACGTCTGGAGACATAGTTCACTTTGCCTAATCATTTCTTCTTAAATTTTGTATGGGAATTGATGGCTTTTTCCCCCCTTTCAGCAAAAAATCTGCTTTAAAAGCACTAGGGAATTTGTTATTTAAACATATAACCCAAAGTAGATCCTGTTGTACAGCAAATAATCTTGGCTTAGTTTCAATTTATGTTTGTAAGCTGAGTTTTCTGTACCATGGAGTTCCTTTTAATATGAATCTAGTTTCATAGCTAAGCTGTGCTTATTGGGTAGACCTCACTCTGGGCTTTTCCAGTTACATAAATGTTTAGTTAGTGGCGACCATGTGAAGACCTCCTCAAGTCTAGATTAAGCAGACACTCAAGCCAAAACCTGGTGACATAAACCCTAGATGTTGTCTCACTAGGTCCTCTGCTCCCGGTGGTCCCTTTAATCCCCCTGCAAACTTGTGTTCTGTTTTGGTAATTTTTCTCGTTGCTGTGACCAGATGCCCAACAAGATGCAGCTTATGCTCCATCATACTTTGAAAGACACAATCCACCATAGCAGGGAAGTCATGGCGGTAGGAGCTTGCTCACATTTGGGTAAAGCAGGAAGCAGAGGGAGATGAATGAAGATGTTTAGGCCACATGCCCTTTCCCCTTTTTATTAGTCATTGCCTCTATGCCAGGAAACAGCACTGCCCATGTTCAGTGTGGGGTTTCTATCAGTTAACCCTCTCTGGAAACACAGTCACGGACACACCCAAAAGTGCCTCAGTCATGCCCTAGGCATTCTGTAATGCAATCAAGCTGTCAATCAACTAACTATCCCATGTTCGCCTTTTAATTTCCTGTATCACTTGGAGTCTACGGCTTCCTAATGTTGGGGAATGCTGAAACCTGTCCACTTAGAGTGGTGTGGGGAAAAGATGGCATAAAGAAATTGTATGATCCTTTTAGTGAGGTCATACTGTCATACCAAGAGTCCAAAGAAGGAAAGTCCTTACCATATGTTTGTACACGAAAACCCACTTCCATCTTGGACTTGGGATGCTCAGTCATTGCCCCTGCTATTAATATGGCAAGCAGCTTTGTGATGAAAGGCAGGCTGTGAGGCTTACCTTAGACAGTGCATATCAGCTGCCAGCCACAAACAGAGCCTAACACATTGCTGTTTACTTCTGCTTTTGAGGACTTTAGCAAATCCCTGACTATTTTCAGCAATTTCCCAAACTCTTTCCTTTCCCCTAGGTGGGATTGACAATGACAGCCAAGCTTAGTTCTAAGCAAGAAATGAGATGGCAGAAAGTGCTGGACCTAAGTTCAACCTTTCCCTCTCCCTGGCTATGGTGGCCCGCACTGAGGACCAGAAAGACCAGGTTGAAAGAAGAACCCTTTAACTCATACTAACTTCATGAAGCCTGACCTGTGAACAAGGAAGAAGCTGTGGAGACACAGCAGCCAGACCAGCCTAATAGTTTCTGACAATGTTGGATGCAGCTGCCTCCTGGCCCACACTTGTGCTTTGGAAGAGAGATGAACACGACCAAGTTCCTCCAAGATTCCTTGGGATGTGTTGTTCTGCTCAGTCCTTTCCTCAGCCCCAGAAGACAGGCATACTGTTCTTCTCTCATCCAGAGTCAAAGATTTAGGGGAAAGGGGCAAGTGGCTCATGAACACACAGGTCCCAGCAGCATTGCCCCAAGTCTGGTCCAGAAAATTGCACACCCTACCCACCTCCCAATTTCAAGGCTCACATCTTGAAAATAAGCTGTCAGCAAACCATGACTTCTATGAGAGCAGCCAGTGTTTGCTGGGTGCTTGCGCAGGCTGGGTATCTGACTTACACATCTCATTCAAGACTGCAACAACCCTACGACTTTGACCCTCCAGTGACTATAGCCCTAGACCCACTGCTATAAAGACTCACAGCCAGATGTGGTGACTTCTGGGACTAATATATTGCTTCTCACAAAGGTTCCCCATCCTACTCAGTGACCACCTCCCAGCCTTCATGAGTTCGCTGTCTCTCCATCTTCCTCCTAAGGCTGATAGCCCAAGGAATAGATCTTCTGGGAGATAGATGGGCATAGAGTTTTAGGTGACTGACTGATGGCTGTCCATTCTATGTCAGGACAACGGTCTCAGTGTCCCATGGGACATAGACTTAGGATGTCCTGCTTTCTGAATTCCAGATCTTTAGGTAAGGTCTATGCAGATAGTGAAATCAGCTGGGTAACTGATTTTTTTGGAGTCTCTAGACCTGCAGTGTTTCTGCAACACCAGACAGAGCAAAGGAGGTCAGTAACTGTGCACTTATGGAGATGCCCTCTGCTTTCACCCAGAGGCGTGGCATAGGTTAGAAGAGGATGCTTTTCCATGACCAACTTTGCTTTTTCTCTGGAGGCAGCTGGACTAGTGGGCCCTGTTTAGTGTATAGCCTCAAACAAGGGCCTTTCTGGGGCTCGGTTTCCTTCTCATGGAAGGAAAGCAACAATTTGCTTTACAAGCTTCTTGCTAGGCTTTGGTAAAAAGATGTCTGACGCAAAGTGACTCCTCAGCAGAGAAGAGTGCTCCTTCCTGTGTTCCCCCCACAGACACCCCTCCATCACATGCCACTTACAAACAAAGGCTCAGTCTTCCAGGAAGTACTCCCCAGGGAAGTAATTTTGAGGAAAAGGGGCCCTTAAGATACAGATGCTGGGACTGGAGACACGGTTCAACAGTTAAGAACACCTGCTTCTCTTTTGGGGAACCTGGGCTTGGTTTCCAGTCTGCATTGGAAGGCTCACAGCCACCTATAATCCCAACTTCAGGGGACCAAACGCCCTTTTCTTGCCTCTACACATGACCACCAACATGTACTCACTCCCACATTGGAAGGCAACACTGACACTGATGTTTGTGACCTGGTCCAGTCTCTGACTTGCAGTTTTGTGTCAGCCAAGTCACTTAACCTCTTTAAGCCTCAGGGTTTTTGTTGTTGTTGTTGTTGGTGTGTGTGTGTGTGTGTGTGTGTGTGTGTGTGTGTGTGTGTGTGTAGAGATTATGATTGCTATGGTCTGGATCTGGAAAATCCTTCAAAGACAACAATGAAGATAACCACAGAGCCCAGGGTGTGGGGTTAATTTTGTTTGTCACACAACTTGACAGTTTACCTTAGAGACTCTTTGCAAGCATCACATGTAGTGGTACAAATTTTGTCACTCTATTTGTTGGTTGATTTGTTTTTGACACCCAAAAAACTTAATTTTTAATTTATTTCATATAACTATATGGTGATATCATATCTTTCTTCATATGTATGTACATGTGTGTGCTGCAGGACAAGATTATGTACTTTTCAGAGAACAGGTTTTCACAAGCTGGCCTCCAATGTCAAAGCCTGCATCCATCTCCATGGCTTTTGGTTCATGGGGCTGCACTGACAGTCTGGGCCAGAGGGCAAGTTCCTATTTTTCTGTTTCTCAACCAGAATTGGCTATTACCATGCGAAAATTTTAGAGATTTAATAAACAAAGCTGTGCCTAATTGTCTTAACTTATCTGTTATAGATTAACTGAAGAAGCCAATCATCTCTCATGTTTTTGCACTCATTTCTCTTCTACGGGACTAAGTGATTTCTGAGAACCTTCAGACCCAAATTTGTTAACACTGGAAAGCATGGGGCCAGGAAGTTTACAGAAATCAAGTGAGAGACTGGAGATGTAAATGACAGAAAATTAAGAAAAAACAAACAAACTACTGGATGAAGCCAGGAAGGGAAAACTAAGAATTATCTAAAGAACATGTAAGGAAGGAGGCTATGGCTTAGTGTGAGCATGCTTGCCTGGCACACTCAAGACTCTGGGTTCAACTCCTAGTCTTTCCCTCTCCCCTTCTCCCTCTCTCTCTTCCTCCCCTCCCACACGATTTGCTCTGGCATCAGTGATTACAAACAACAAAGGAGTGGGTTAGGACAGTGCTAAGGGCCAAGCATGGTCCAGGGCCCTAAGTTTCATCTCTATTATTGGGTGGGAGAGGGGTGGAGAGAGACAGAGACATAAGTAGAAAGAGACATAGAGAAAGTGCAAATGGAAGTTCATTCATGAAACACATGTTAAAACCATGTACATTCTTATTAATATCTCAGGGACTCTGTTTTAAGGCTTATTTTAGGAATACAGACGATATGGGGGGCTGGGTAGGTGCCTCCGTCAGTAGAGTGTTTGTCACACAAGCTTGAGGACTTAAGTTTGGGTTCCTAACACCCACATATAGCAGGGCATTATGGTACATGACAGTAACCCCAGCACGGGGATTGGAGGAAGAGGGAGGTAAACAGATCCCTACAACCTGTCAGCCACCAGTCTAGCAAAATCAGTGAGGTACTGGAGCTCAAAAAAGATCGTGGAGAGAAATTGGGGAAGACACCTTTGGACCTCTGACCTCTACGTATACACAAACACACATGCACCATCATACCCACATGTACACATACATGGACGTGCATGCACAAAACCCAAATATGGTTTAAGGAATCTTTTCTGGGTCCAGCTGGTGTGTTTAGGGCACTAGAGTTGGTCTCCAAGTCACTAATCCTCACTGAGAATTAGAATAGTACAGTTATCCACTCAACTAATTATCATCAAAAAGTCAGTAAAATACTAGAACCCTTTAAAACAAAACAAAGCAAACAAACAAAAAAACAAAACAAAAAAAAAAAACAACAGCAGTCCACGTGGAAACTTACGGGATATTTCACCTTTCTTTTGATGCACTTACTTTAGTTTTTCCCATGTCTCTTCACCAAATTTCTCTGTTACAAGAGACTGCAGACAGGTGTTGATGAATCCATACTAGAACACAAAAGGAGGGAAATTTTGGAGAATGAAGCATGCCACCCGAGACCTAGTCTTCCTGTGGGTGTCTTTGGAGCTGTGCATGGCCCTTGGTTGCTGACGGAGGCTTTTCCAGAGTTCTCTAGCCACTGAGTACTATCACCTATTCCTGGTGGAGGGAAAGCTGAGCAGCCAGAGGCTGGTGGTGTGCATTCAGGGATCCTGTGTGTGTAGAGGAGAGGTCAAAGTTTCCTGTACGGTATTTTCCTCAATCACTTCAGATAGAGGGCTCTCGCTGAACTTGGAGATCACTGAATGGCTGGACTACCTGCCCAGCAAGCTCTAGAGATTGTCCAATCTCCACTTCCAAGTGCTAGAATTACAGGTAACACACCCACGTGCCCCATACACACTAGGTTTTTACACAGGTGCTGGAGGTCTGAGCTCAGGACCTTATGTCAACTGAACCAGCTTCCCAGCCCGTGACAGAGGTTTTAAAGCGAAAGAACTCAGGGCAGCAGCACAAAGGGGGACATTGGTGTGGTCCTACCCTGGAAACAGACCTCAATCCTGCTGTAGTTCCAGCTCCCACAACAGTGTCATGTTCACCCCTTCCCCTCCCCCAGCCCCTGAAGTCCCCTCCTCACCTGAGCCTGACTCCAGTGCACTCATATATGTCAAGTGTAAGGTTCAGTATTGTGTCCACTCCTCTGACCCTGGCTCATCCCAAAGCCTGCCACCATTCCCCAAGCTCAGCAGGCTCCTGCAATGGATAGGGTCCCTCTCCTTCCTTTGCTAAATCATAAGCTCCATAAGGTGAAGATGCATGAGTCATTTACCTATATTTTGATCAAAGTACCAAGACAGAACCTGGCACACAGTCGGTATTTCATAAACACACTAAATATATAAGAACCCAATTGAAGCCTGGAGTCTGAACTCGTGGAAATCCATAAATATCCCCAGATATTTCAAATTAATCCAGGTTAACAAAGATCACAATGATTTGTCTTTTTGAACTTTACAAAAAAAATGTGACATCGAATAAGAGCATCATAGCCACTATCTTTACCCAATGGCCATGGACACCTACCAGTGTACGGCAAGGGAAACTGAGGCTCAGGGGAGTCAGATAGTCGCTGGATTGTATGTAGCCTTATCATGTTTTCAGTTCTAGTTGGGACTCAGGGCCCAATGCTGACCTCACCTGCACAAAACCTCAGAGTCATGAAAAGAAAAAAATGAGGGGAATGTAGGCATGGTTTTCACCTTTGCTGCTGAAGAGAGATGTTGCCACTGGGCAAAGCAGAGAACTGAGCCAGATTAACAAGCCAGCAGGAACTCTTACTGCCAATGGCCTTCCCATCTTTCTCTCTGAGGGAACTTGGGTCCTACCTGAGGCACACACAGAAAAGGCTCATGTTTAGAGTGTTGAGTGTCTGAAAATGGTGAGGGCTAATGAAACTTTTCTCCAAGTATCTGTGTCAGCCATCCTTTGACTGGAATACATGTTCCATGCTGTATGTAATACAGCCTTAGTGAGGCCAGAGTATGCCAGAGCTTAGAAGGGAAAGGCGTGGGCTCTAGAGCCCTGTGGGTTTCTGTCTTTACAACTGTGTGTTTTAGGGGTGAACCGTCTAAGCTCTGTGAACCCAGACTGCTCCGTGAGCTAGCTGGAAATGATGGGGCATATGGGGAGCCATTGCTAGGTTGTAAGTTAATGGTTCTGGAGTCCACCAATGTTTGACAGTGGCCCTTCCCTCAGTCTCAGAATAGACATCAGAGCAGTCCTTCCTCCTGGAGCTAAGTGACAGGATAGATAGAAGCACATGGCAACTCTAAGAGCCAAGAGTCATGCTTCCCAGAGATCATGCACTGGAGGACTTGGCATGCAGAAGTCTGTAGGGTTCCTGCCTAGCATGCACTAGAGCTGTGGGTTTGGTCTTCAGCCCCACAGCAGCTGGGCATGGTGGTCCAGACCTGTCTTTCCAGCACTCTGGAGGTGCAAGGAGGAGGGACTGGAAGTTCAAGGGCTTCCATGGGTGAAGTCAAGCCTGAACTACAGGAGATCTGTCTCAGGAGTAAGTAAATTATCTTTTAAATCTAAAGTGTGGTCTAGTATACAGTATCTGCTATTGCAAAACCAGCAGTTTCTTAGTAAGACACCAAACATCACACACACACACACACACACACACACACACACACACACACACACACACACACACACACTAAATCAATAGTCATTTCTTCTACTCAAGTATAGAACCAAGTTAATACAAACAGTATATGAAGAGAAGGAAATATTGGCTGGGGCTGGGGATGCAACTCAGTGAGTACCATGCTTGTCTAGCATGCACAAACCCCTGGGTTCAATTACCCACTACTGGATAAACCAGGCAAGGTAGTGCACATCTGTAGTCTCAGCACTTGGAAAGTAGAGACAGGAGGATCAGAAGTTCAAGGTCATCCTCAGCTATACCGTGAGTTCAAAGCCAACCTGGGCTATAAGAGATCCTGTCACAAGCAAACAAAAATATTGGTAGGGTTTCATGTCTGGAATAACTGATACAAATTTGTGACGACTTTATTCAAGGATTTTCTCATTTTTAAGACTATTTTAAGCAGGGCATGATGGCGCACACCTTTAATTCCAGCACCTGGGAGGCAGAGGCCTGGTCTACAGAGAAAGTTCTAGGATAACCAGAGCGGTTACAAAAATAAAATAAAAAATAAAATAAAAATAAAATAAAAAATAGCTTTACTTTTTGTTCCAGGGATAAGAGGAGGAAGTAGACACAAGCTCCCATCCCTAACCAAGAAGGTATCTCTAGTCAATAATTATTGCCAAAGGAAAAATGAGTTTTCTCCAGTGGAGTACCAATGGTATATTAACCACAATTAAGGGCAGACCCCATGCCTAATAGTAGATGGCCAACACAAAAAGAACTTGATGGTGATTTGTGTGTTCTTTTGTTTGTTTGTTATTTTGTCCCATATTGCTTTGTTTGAACATTTTTAATCTTTCTTGCTCTTTGTTTACATATTACAGTTCCTGATTTTGTGTTTTTATAGATTTTTGGAGCGTGTGTGTGTGTCTTGTGATTTTCTTTTTATTCTGTTTATTTTATTTGCCTGTCTGTTTTCTAAGAGAGAGAAGCAGGTGTGGAGTTGGATAGGTGGGGAAGTGGGAAGGATCTGGGAAGAGATGAGGGAGGGGAAACCATGATTACAATGTGTTGTATGAATTTTCAATTAAAAAAAACAACACTTTTTTGTTTTTGTATTCTTGAGACAAAATTTCTTGTAGTGTTCCAGGATAGCCTTGAGCTCACTATGTAGCTGAGGTTGACCTTGAACTTACAACCCTTCCACCTACCTTCTGAGCACTCCTGTTAGAGGTACAGGCCTTCTTTATGAGGTGCTGGGAACCAAAACTGGGGGTTTGTGTATGCTAGGCAAGCCCTGAACAACCAAGCTGCTTCACAGCCCTGGTGCCCTTATTCCAATGGAGGAGTGGTTTTTGTTTTTTTGTTTTTATTTTTTTTTGTTTGGTTGGTTTTTTGTTTCTGTTTTTGTTTTTTTTTAAGATTTCAATAAAAATCATACAATTATACTTTAGAATAAATCTGTAAGAGGGAAAAAACATTAAAGCTATGTTAGCAGTGAGGCAGTGACTCTTTGAGAAGAGAGCATTCCTGTTTACATACTGATGATGCTGATGTCATGCACCCGCTGCTCTCCCCCACCCCGCCATGCACCTGCTGCTCCCCCCTCCCCGTGCCATGCACCAATTCTTGATATTTTAATGTATTCCATGTCACACATGAATATATACGCATGCACATATCTTGTTACAGTCTAAATGAGTCACAGGATTATAAGCCTTCAGAAAGGCCGTGGGAAGGCCAGTGCTCCTGGGTGACCCATCCAGCTTCACTAGCTGACGTCTTACTTAACTGAAACACCTCTCAGCATTAAGGAGTCCCCCTCCACCAGTGCAGTCAAGGTTAGCTAAGGTAGAGAGCTGAAAGCCAACCTTAAGTTGGGTTTTGTGTGTTTGCTTTGCTAATGTCCTCTTAGCTCTTCCAGATCCCATCTTGCATTTGCTTCTGCTCTGCCCCACTCTGTGTCATGGCCGGTGTGCTTCCCACTGATCACTATGCTACAGTAGTGTCTGCTAGAATTCTCTACTGTAAGCTTCCCGTGCTTTCCTCGTAATTACTAAGTATTTGCTAAAGGTAATTTGTGGTTATGCAAATGTCCCATTTCTGCTGAAAACCTGCCCCCTCCTCCTCCTTCTGTCTCTTGGTAGACTCTGCTTGTGGTAGCTACTACCATGTGATCAAATAGTAATTTCCTCTTTCTCTCGTTTCTGTTCGCTTAAGATTCTCCTGGAAGGAAGAATTGACTTGTTGTTGCTATAACAAGATATCCAGGATCAGTGGACACACAGAACTTGAAGATGCAGAGTGATGCTGCAACTACACACAGTGACAACGAGCCAGGTTGATAGCTTGACCTTGAAAAGTAATGGGCTTAGGACGGTAAACAGAGTTTATGACTCATAAAGCTTGCCTGACTTTTACCTTGATATTCACTTGAAACTGCAGTTTTCTTTTGAAATTTCAATCCAGACTTTTAAAAGTTATCTAGAGTCCTACTACTTTCATGATCATTTTTGTCAAAATCTTGAGTAAAGTTACCTACACCTGGGACCAGGAAGGCTCTGCTGCAGCAGAAAAGAGGCCACTGGGTTCTGCTTACCATGATGTCGGGGCAGGCAACGCCGAATCTCCAGACCCAAGATGCACACACCCGATGCCCCAGCTGGCTTGCCGAGTCTTTGGAAGCTGCTTCGCAGCAATCAAGATATTCCACAGCAAAGTTAGGAACTAACCATGGCCTTCTGATGAACCCTTCCCAGTGGGTAGGAAAAAAAAGGCTAGGCTGTCTCTGTTGGGAATAAGAGCAAGTGGGACCTGCCACCTGGCACCCCAGGGGGTGCACACCTCCAGTGCTAAGCTCTGGGGAGTTAAGTGTAAAGCCTGAAGCATCTCCCTGAGGTGTCAACACAACAGACTGTGCTATACTGTCCCTATGGAGGTTGTAGCCCATACTAAAGAGACCAGCAGGATTCCAGGAGGCTGGCCATGTTCCTTTGCCATGTATGTCAAATTAGGGGACTTGAAGAAAAAAGAGTACCCAGTCCTGCCAGCCCCTCAAGGCTATGATGACTCTTCCTACTGATTCTGCTGTCCATGCCCTTCCCTCTACACAGGGTCTCTCTCTCTCTCTCTCTCTCTCTCTCTCTCTCTCTCTCTCTCTCTCTCTCTCTCTCTCTCTCTCTCTCTCTCTCTCTCTCTGCTTTCTTTTGAGACAGGATCTTTATGTAGCCTTGGCTGTCCTGGAACTCACTATGTTGACCAGGCTGGCCTTGAACTCCACAGAGATCTACCTGTCTCTGGCTCCAGAGTCTTGGGAGTCCGTGGTTCATTCTGAGAAACAGATGCAGAAGTTCCTGCCTGCTGCCTGACAAAGCTCCTTTTTACACTGCACGTTTGAGATCTGAAGAGACTAAGGGTTCAGGGCAGTAGCTCACAAGTGCATTCCCAGAACCCTGAACTTGGCTTCAAGAGCACCCCTACACCCCTCAGGAAGGCAGCCTCTTACAGGAGATCGTCTACCAGGAGGCCTCTAATTAAAGTCCTTTGGATGACATCCAAGAAATGCCTGCCTCGACCAGCACTTGCCTCCATAATGCTATCAATGTGGAGTCCTCTGGGGCCTGGAAATATTACTCTCCCGCTGAATCACAGCTATGTTGAGGGTCCAGGTAAGCTGTCTGAAGTCTACTTCCTGAGCCACTAACCAGATCCTGTGAGTGTCTCTCGTGGCTGTTCCAACAGCCCTGGCAGCTGTGGTGCAAACACAAGAGGATGAATAAATAAATGCAATAAACCAAAGGAAGAGGGTTGCTAGACCCTCCTGGATACACAGTGTGGAGGCCCAAGGCAGCCACTAAACTGTAGCTCACAGTTAAGACAGAGTCTTGTGACCTTGACCCTGAGGAGGCTGAAATGGTTCACTGGTGTCTGTCCAGATACACTATGCACCCTGAGATTCTCTTGAAGTGACCTGGCCATCATTCCCAGGAGCTCCAGCTCGGCGAAGGGAACCCCTCCCATTATCCTCTCCAGAGCCCCCTCCCACCCAGCTGTAGGTCCCTTAAGACACTTTCCTGCTGTCTCCATCATTGATCTTCTCCAGCTCCTTGCTCCCCTCTCTTTGCCCACTCCATCCCCTTTATGGAGAGGACAGACCCTCAGAGATACCAGGAAGAAGCCCTTTCTTCACCCCGAAAGGGTGATTTTGCATATTTGCAAAAGCCAGAAGACCTCGTGCTGATCCTGTGTGGAGGAGGCATGCGGTCATGAGAAACAGGCCCCAGAGTAGATGATTTCCATAATTACACTACCCAAACCCTTCCCACCACATTCAGCTGACAGCTCTGCTGGCCCTGCCAAATGGGCTTGCTCTGGTTCCCCCTTGCAGCCTGCAACCCCCACTCTGTTCTTTCAATCACATACAAATGCTCACACTTCACAATAAGTAAATGGTTTAAAAAAAAAAAAATAACAACTCCCCCTTTCTTTTTCATGAAGCAGATGGTAGGTCTCAGGAACTTGGTGGAAATTAGGCTTTCTGATTTTCTAATAAATTTTAGCATCTCACACAAAAAGCACAAGCTCATTTTCATTCTGATGGTAAGTACCATATGGCCCATCATCCATAGAGCACGGCAGCTTCATAACCAGAGTAATGTGGAAGGGAGGGGCTTCCTTGAGAGGCCAGTATGTATGAACCAATTGGATTCAAGGGTGAATACCATTTGATAACAATATTGTATATGGCAGAGGACTAATTATCCCTCTTTTATGGTATGTGTTAATTTTCTCTGCCAGTTTCCCTAATTACAACTGCCACCCTAAGGACTACTCTTTGTAAATACTCTGTAAACATTTGAAAAGACACAGACAGTGTGTGCTCGAAGAAAGCCGTCCCTGAGTTTCGAAGCCGTCTGGAAGATTAGCTGACATTTCATATGTTTTCAGTTGCATAAGCAACCAAGAAGGACTTGTTACTGTACGGCAAGGCCCCTTCCTTTCCCATGACATCATGGGCTTTCCTGTATATTCTGGGACCACTGTTTTGAGGGACAGTTTTTTTTTTTTTTTAATGGCTGCCTTTGTTGCTCTGAAGTGAACAGTCCCACGAATTCTGGCAAATGTATATGCTAGTGTTACTCACACCCCAATACAGAGTGTCTCTATTGTCAAGCAAAGTTCCCCTTAGTGCCCCTTCTCTGCCTGCTGAGCCCCAGCTTCCACGATTCTCCACCCTGTACTTGTAGATGGCTTTGCTTGTGACAGTTTGCACACTCATGGGGTCATACAGCATTGAGCTCATCTTCAGCACACTCAGTTCAGACATCCTTTCAATAGACAGACATTTATAAACACAGCTTCATCACATGCACTTCCGAGAAGATGTGCGCTGGCCCAACACAACAAGCTCAGTGTCGTGTGCAATGAGAAACAGACTTTCATTGTTCATAGGACAGTGGTGAGAGGCCAGGTACCACACACTTCAGTAAGTAAGCTTTAGCTATTGTTGAAGGACACAAATGAGAGGGATGTTGCAGGGGCAAGGATCAGCGCAGAAAACCCTACCCTGAGCTGGTTTTGATGACAGTTTTGCACTTATGTCTGTGTAGCGTTGTGTGCTTCTTGACTTTCACCCCTGGTGCAGCTAACATCTCGGAGCAGCATGGGTGGGGATGACTAGGCTGAGGGTACAGCTGGGGTTAAAGCCAGAGTTTTGAGCCAGGCACCGTAGGACTGGCTGGTGGCCTTCACCAGTTGGGAACTTAAGGTGGGAGATTGTTCCACAATAGACTGGGCAAGGTAACTAGAGTGTCTCAAAACTAAAAACAAGATGTGTCAGAAGATGGGTGTTGTGATTGGGGCTTTAATCTTACCACTAGGATGGCGGAGGCGGGGGAATGGGGAGCTCAAATCGGAGAGACCCCATCTCAAATACAAGTGAACGAATACAAACCAACAATTCGAACCAAAGGCTCCAGATTTCTTTCGGTCCTGTTTCCATAGTTATTAATCCAGCATGCAGAAGCCAGGGGAACCAATCGCCATTAGACTAAGCATTTCCCTGAATGTCCACAGCCACGGGATGCTTTAGACTGGTCATACCAGCTGTGGAAATCATTGCTTGTTTTTACCACACCCCACACAGCACTTGGCAAGTGCACTCCGTTTGATTTGGGATAAATCACACAAAACTGCCAGGTTTGCACCAATGGATACAAGCAATGTCTTTAGGTTCTGAGTAATTTCCTTTCCTCCTGACTGTGACCATGAAAAGTTGGCCCTCTTACCAATGACATGCATCCTGAAAGATGAAAACAGAGGTGCAGAGAAATCAGATGCTTTCTTGAGACTCCCACATTACCAGGGGTCACAGCTGGAATTGCTCCCCCTCTTAAAAGCTTAGGGAGACAGGAGACTTCCTTTCTTTAGCAAAGTCAGCTGTCAGGTCTTATTGGTCTGTTCTCCCTCATCTAGCAAAAAGAAAGGTAGAGTTTTGATTTGCATATATATTTCAGCACCTAGGCCTTTTATTTTACATCAGAACCTTCGCTTGGGACCCAGGAAACCAGTGAGAGCGCTGGCTTTTTCCACAGTGAGGCCACCTACTCATGAACCCAGATCGCCTCCCTGTGGACAGGCAACTACTCTACCCAGATCTCACTTCCTCTCTTTGCTTGCATTTAAATTTTCAGTCAGGAAATTTTTGGGCTCTGAGTGCCACCATGTGGCCAAAGTGGTACATTCCTGTCGATCTCCGGAAGGGATGCAGAGTGAGTCTAGCTCTGAGAAACTCAGCCTTGATCACCAAGGTAAACTGGGGCTAGGATCTTCTCCAAGCCACTGTCCTGTAACTGCAGTGTTATATAGGGAAACAGACTAGGGTGGCGGCAATAAACCTACACACACCATGACATGCAGGGGCTCGCTCGTTTAGGACAAAACTCATCCTCCTTCAAGTTTAATTGAATCTGATAAAGTAGAAGCCACCTGTGAATCAGATGACCTGACAGTCAACGTTTCAAACAACTGGCTGTCAGTAAATGTGAATGCTTTGAAAGTCAGGAAAATGTGAGCTGCAATACTGACCGTGCCCATTGTGTTCCAGCCAATAACTTGATGACCCAGGCATCCAGTCCTGATCACACATCAGGATCTGGGGCGTGGAGCAGCCATCTGCAGCCATCTGGAGGGGTGGTCACAGACATGTGACCTTGGAGAGCCCATTTCACAGCAAGTCGTTTTCTTAGTTCATTCTTCTCCCAGTGATGTTTTCAGTATTCTTAGAAGTTTCCTTTCACCACTGTTTAAGTATGTGGCAAAATTAATATCCTAGGTGATAATTAACAGTCCTTCCTTATAACCAGTTAATGTCTCTAGGCCCTGCGTTTTAAAAGGCAATGATCATTTAACTATCATCATAACACTGTAAATGAGAAGTGTTAAAACCACACAGCTGAGATGCTCTGAGACGCTCTGTCATCCCAGCACCAGTACAGCACAGGGAGTCTGGGTCCAGCCTGGGTCTTATCTCAGGCTGAAGATGATGATGATGACAATGATGATGGTGACAATGTCAAAGATGACAATGAGTCAGGGTGGTAGCACACACTTTTAATCTTGGCACGTAAGATGCCAATGCAGAATCTCTGAGTTCTAGGCCAGTCTGGTCTACATACTGAGTTCTAGATAGACTTGCCAGAGCTACATAATGAAACTGTCTTTAAAAGGAGGAGAGGGGCTGGAAAGATGGCTGCACTTCCTGTCCTCCCAGAGGACCCAGTATTGATTCCCAGTAGCTCCATCAGGTGGCTCACGACTACTTATATCTCCAGCCCCGGAGGAACCCAGTGTCCTCTGCCTCCCTGGACACCTGCACACACATGGCATACATCAGCTCATGCAGGGACATACACATATGTATAAATGGATGCATATTTATTTTATTTTGAGGCAGAATTTTTCCTTGTAGTCCTGGCTGTCCTGGGACTTACTCTGTAGACCAGGCTGGCCTCGAACTTGGAGATCTGTCTGCCTCTGCCTCCCAAGTGCTGGAATTCCAGACATGTGCCATCACTGCCCAATGTGAATATATAATTAAAAATAAAATAATAATAACAGAGCTAGGCATAATGATAATCCAAACATTTAGGAGATGATGATGATGAAGATGATGGTAAAGTATTACAATTACACTGGATTCTTATTTGACACAAAAAGGTCTTATAGATCCTCAAGACACCGCCTCCCCTCTGCCCCCTCACCCCCTGCCCGCCCAAAGCTACGTGCTTGCTGCTGGCACATTCTTCTCACATCCATCTTGTTCTGCTCCAGGGTCCGCTGCAGTCAACATTTGGCATCTCTGGTTGTTCTGCAGTATCTGATAAACTGAAGCTGCGAGCTCCCTCCAATGTGCCACACATCCTCCCGCATAGATCATGCACCATACAGCTTTGGCCTGAATCCCTCTCTTCCCCAAACCCTTTACGTATTGACGCCCCATGCTGCCCACAGATCTTAGTGCCAGCACTTCACTTTGCTTATTTAAATAAGATGCAGACCAACCCATCACAAATTTGTGATTAGCTTGGTTCCAGGCATTGAGGAGAAAGGGCTCAGACTAAGCTCTCCCTCTTGGCAGCTCCAAGTGAGACAGGGAGTGACTGTGGGAGCGAGCACCCACTCAGGTTAGGTCATGGTGAGCACAGCAAGAGGACACCTGCTGGTGGGATGGGGCGTGGTACCTGCTGGGAGCGGCTGCAAGCTGGCTGGGGCCTCAGAGGGTCTGAAAAATCTTTCCCCAGCCAGCCTCCTCTGACTAAGCCAGACTTTCCTGTGCAAACCTTTTGTGACATCAGGGGCCTTCTGCAGACTTTGCTGCCATTCTAATCCTCACACCTTAGGGCAACCTTGTCATCAGTGTCTGTCCCTCCCAGTGGATTAATGCCAGGCAGGCCTCTGTTCATATTACAACCCCACACATGGGATAGAGCAAGGCTCAGTATTTTTTCGGCCAAATGACAAATAAATTGACAAACACACAATGCCCTTAGCCCCACCCAAGAGAATATGCACGGCATTGACATCTTGTGTGGCAGGAGATCTATTTACTGTCAGCTCTGGCTGGAGGCAGATAGACACTGGGGAAGCCAGGTAAAACCCGCCCACACACACACACACACACACACACACACACACACACACACACACACACACACACACACGGACCATAGAGAGATCGATTCCAGAGGTTCCATCTGGCCATATCAAGCAGTGTCTTTGGGTGAACACCATGTTCCAAGGAGGACAGGGATCAAAGAGGATGGAGACAATGAGGAGGCAGTCAAGCAGGAACAGACAGAAGGCCCAAGAGCGCACCCGAGGATGAACAGTTCAAACTGACTTACTAACGAAACATCCCTGAGGTGGAGGCTTCCCACTGCTTCCTCCAGCTGCCACAACTTGTCAGGGTTCTGTGTCACCTCCACCCTTTGTCCTCAGCACCAGTTAATGGTTTGAAGCTTTGTCTCCACATGACTAACTCTCAACTTCACCTCCTTTCTAATATGACCTCCATGGCTGCCTGTTAGAAGATTCGCACTTCTATTGGGAGCGTCTTTCAGCTTTACACTCCTTCCCTGACACACCACTCCTCTGCAACCATCTTCCAAACTCCAGGCATCCATAAAGCCCTTCCTTCCCCCAGCCCTAGGCTACATGTGCTCTCTGCATTTACGGATTTCCTGGGCAGGTAGAGACACTGGATGACGCAGCGGGATCTTGGCACTGTTTAGCCCGGGTTCATCCTGATGGCCAGCTGCTGAAGGGAAGGAACAACCCTGTCTCATTCTGCATAGAGGCTGCTTAATGAAGACCTATAAAAAGCATCGGCACTTGTCTTTACAGAATGGAGCCGCCATGTTCCTCCACTTGGGGATTCTGCATATCTGGAGTCCTTCTGAAACCAGAGGCCATCTGAGAAGACAGAATTTCCTGGTAACATAGCGGAGCAGGCAAAGGAATCTGAAAACAGCAGCTATGCCAGAGTTAGCCTCAGTGACTGAGCCGTTAAAACCAAGTGTCAGTAGTGATCAGGTCGAGTTCAGAAGGACAAGAATATCTCGTGGTGCTAGATATTTATAGTTGAAAATAAATGGGCTCTGAAATATATGTTCACCCAATCCCAGAACCTGTGAGCATGACTTTGTCTGGCAAAAGAGATTCTGATTATTTTATTCGATTAAAGAACTTGAGATAGGTCAAGTATCCTGAATTATCCAAATGGGAGGGACTGGTATCACTGCAAATGTCCTTATAAAAGAGAGGCAGAGATACGAATGAGCAGCTGAAGCTCTGAGGAAGGAAGAGTCTGGGGTCATGCAAAGAAAGGGCCACCAGCCAAGGGATGCTGACATCCCCAGAGGCCAGAGAGGGCCTCCAGAAGGAACAAGCCCTACCAACACCTATCCAATATGACTGATTAGGGCTGTCTCACTTCCAAACTTTAGGGGAATAAACTTGTGGGGATTTTATGCTTTTTATATTTGTGATAACATATTTTACAATTATAGCTCATTTATGATAATAGCTTGTGATAGATTATTAATAACAGCAAGAAACAAATCACTATAAAAGTCACCAGTGGTGCAGGGAATACAGCCACCTGCTAGATCCACTCTGGTTTAACACCATATGGCTGTGTTCTCAGCTGTTGCATAGCAACCCATCAACAGGAGGCTTGGAGGGGGCGGGGTAAGGGTGTGGGGGAGGGGAAGGGAAGCCAGTGGCTAAAGGCCAGGAAGTCTCATTCTCTTTTGAATTTGTCCTTTTCTTTCTTTTTTTCCTTCGTTTCCTTCTATTTTATTTTTCTTGCAAGTTTAAATGTGTATGTATTCACATATGTGCATACCTGCACCACATATGTACTCAAGTGTGTGCAAACATGTGCGCACATGTGTGTGTAGGGGGCAATATATGTGTGTATGAGGGCCAGAGGATAGTCTCAGATGTCTTTCTGAAGGTACCATCCACCTTGTTTTTTTTCTGAGTCAGGGTCTTCCATTGGTCTGGGGCTCACCAATAGGATAGGCTAATGGACTACAGGGCTCCCAAAGATCCACCTGTCTCAGCCTTTCTAGGGATGGGATTACAAGTGTGTGCCACCAAACTTGGCTTTTAAGAAACATTGTTGTACTTAAAAACAATTTTATTATGGGTTGTAGGGATTCAACTTAGGTCTTTATGCTTACAAGGTGAGAATTTATTGACTAAGGCATTATTACACACACGTACTTTTTGACATTCCATCTTTGCAGGTTTTCATGTAACCCAAACTAAGGTAGTTTTGACCATCTGATCCTCCTGAATAGTTGATTGCCCCAAGAAGGACAAGAAACAGTCAAGGTATCTTGGTTTTCCAAATTGGCTTTATTATTTCCAGTTTGACTTATCTCAAATCCTTGTATTTCCTATCCAAGATTCTTGAGCCATAGACCAGATCCTGGGATTTACCACCAACTTTAAAGACAGAAAAGCTGCCCCGTAAGACATGAGTTCAACCCGTAGAACTCTTCAATCAGGCTGTGTCTTAATAAAGACAAAAGCATCCAAAACCCCAAGCAATGTGAACCAGCACAGCTTCATGTCCTTGGGAGAAGCAGCCCTAGAGAAGAGGAAAGTGCACTGGGCTCTGAGCACCTCCTCTATTCTGCCTTTCATGTCTGTAAACACAAGGTTTACACAGTGCATTCCCCACGGTACATCAGAGAGGCCGACAATAAACTGTTGCCTGGTGAGGCTGAGTGGACTCCCCAGCCCTGCCTGCGGATATGTCATAGCACGGGAAGAAAGCCACCTTCAGGGAAGACATCTGAGCAGACGGCCCATAGCGTGAAAGCTGTCCATTAAACAGCTCTCCAGACATGGCTTTTCAGGTCAAGCAACAAGTGAAAGAACCCTATCCCTGACATTGACATTGGCACTTGAAGATCACGGAAGAGGAGGGCCCCAAGGTTGGCTGTGGTTCTCCTGGGGAATGTGTTGGCTTGCAGTTCTTACAGCTACTGCACATTGCCGTTGATTTTTCCTCTTCAGAGTTAAGAATTCTCAGCTTCTGACATCCAAGACCACAGAAATAAAGGTTTTTATTGTTACTGTTTAATTTAAAGACCATCACACAGGCCTTTATGCAGTTGTCATGGCCATTAAGCCTAGAGTGACCCTGGCTTGATTTAGATGGTGCTCCTCTTTTTATGTCTGCTTCCCTGTCCTAGGCAGGCTTACACACATGCATGCGCGCGCGCACATAGTGTACCTGACCTCAGTTCTCTCAGAAGTTCAGCAGGTTCAGGCCTTGTGTGGTGGTTTGAATGAGAACGGCCCCATTAGGCTCATACATTTGAATACCTGGGCCTCAGTGAAACTGTTTGGGAAGGATCAGGAGGTGTGGCCTCGTTGGAGGAGGTGTGTCACCAGGGATGGCTTTGGGGTTTTAAAAGCAGAAGCAATTCCCAGTTAGCTTGTGAGCTTGTTCTTCTGTTCTTCCCCACCCCTGCCTCGCTCTTGCTCTGCCTTGTGGTTGTCGTGAGATGTGAACTCTTAGCTACTGCCCCAGTGCCCGGCAGCCTGCTGCCATTGTTCCCCGCCATGGTGGTCCTGGGCCCAACCTCTGGAATTATACGCTCCGAATGAATTCTTCCTTCTGTAAGCTGCCTTGGTCATGATGTCTTATCATGGTTAGTACTTGGGTGTGAGAAAGAGCAGGAGGGTCCTCTGTAACCAGTGGCTCTTAAGCGTGACTGGGGGCAACTCTGTGGCCGAATGAAGCATGTCAGCTGAATTGTCTACAGAGCACATGTTGAAAGTGGCGCTGAGAGTCAGCCTGTAAGGGAAAGCATCCGCTCAGGACCCCCAAGGCCAAGTGCTGAGCACAAAGGAGATTAGTTTGCCCCAGTAGGACAAAGGGCAGAGACAGGAGATAGATGAGAGGGGGAAGGGAACAAGGGAGAGAGAAAAGGAATATTTGTTCTTCGCCAGGGGTCGGGAAATCCTGCCTCTGGATAAAGGGGAGACAGATGTGGCACATAGGAAAATGGCATTTTCTAAAGGTAAAAGGGGAAACCCCATGTTAGGATGAGGTGTTTACTCTTGATTGGGTAAGTTGATTAGGTGAGCCAAGGGGCTTCTTATTGCTGGACTTCAATATTTCAATAGCTGGATCTTGGTGGTCAGCCTCGGGAGGAGGAAATGGCCAAAGAAGGGAATAAACATTGATGGTTAGCTTCTGGAATATAATCTAAGAGTTTTTAGCAAGGAAGAAGGAATGGGGGAGAAGGACAAGGCCTAATGGAAGCATGTTCAAGCAGGCTAGTGTCCCTCCACAGAAAATGTCTCAACTACAAAAATTCTTCCTACACAGAAAGATCATTATGCTTCTAGCTACCTGTAAGTGGGAGGTGCAGAGCCTGTCATGAGCTGGTTGCATGGATACAGCTTTGTATGAGAATTAGAAAGGAGAAAGACCCGCCTACCTCCACCTCTTTGTGCCAGCTGTCTGTGTGCAGGAGTTCTGGGCGACAGTGTGATCACAAGGCAAGCCATGATACAACTGTTCTCTACACTACAGCCTGGACATTGACCTCATTTCCAGCCTAACCTAGCAGCAGCATTTGAGAGCCTTGAGAAGACCTAGGGCAGAGGAGCTGCTTTCTTGACTGTTCTGCATGAGAGGAGGCGACCTCAGAACTTCACCGTTGGGCTTCTGAGACATATCCTTGGAGACTTCAGGCCAGAACCCTCTCACAGCCATTTGCACCATCTTCTATGTGTGACAGACAGGGCAGGGTGGAGGGACACTTATTCAAGGCTTCTGTGCCTCTGCTCTGGGACACCAGCAGCCAGGCTCTATTTTCCTTCTCTCTTGTCTACTGCTGTGGGAAGCCCAGTCTCTGAATCCCCCAGGACATGTCCCCTGGGAAGCTCAGGCCTTTTTGGCACTAGCTGGGCACCAACAGGTAGTGTTGGAGTTTGGATATATTACAACTTTATAATTTCATTTTAAACTCTACCAAACACCTCACACTACCCCAAAGCAGACCACCTGTCATAGACCTAGGCTAAGACAAGTTAAGTCAGGGCACTGTCCGCTCCCAGAGTCTTTCCCGAACCAGCCATTGCCCTTTGGGATTCTCTGCCTCAAAATGATCCTCCTCCAAAGACCCCGGAAACTCGTGGGCAAAGAGTTCCTCATCCCACTCCATGTCTTCTCTGGAGAAGCTGTGGAGGATGTGTCTGGAGCTCCCCAGGCTGCAAGGGAAGGGTGAGGGAGAAGGTCAGGCTCAAGCTGGCCACTGCACAGAGGGGAGGACACCCAGATTGACACCATTCCTTCTGAGAACGTCCATTGCTCCTCCAGTTCTAGGCTTTAGGGAGAACCTTAAAGTGATACAAAGTCAAGTGTGGGTGCACTTCAACGGGCATTGACCTGGCCTCGAAGAAGAGCATTGAGCATATGGCTTATTACTATGCGAGTAAAATGCTAAGAAGGAAACTTTGGATCCACCAGAGTTGAGTGACTTGTGAAGAGGTAAAGGATAGACACGGAGTCTGTCCTGTGGTATGGCCTGAGGGGCTGCCCTGCACAAGGCAAGGGGAATGTGGGAGTTGGTCATGGGAACTAGTGTTGGGAGAGAAGGGTCTGGCAGCAGAGAGGTCACAGGAGCCCTCCATATGGGCCAGGCCAGCAGGAAGTCCTGCTCTGTAGAGCGGAGGCTGGTCAATGCCTTCCAAGGCAATAGTATCTCAGCATAATGTTGCTATCTGCTTGGTGCTCTACTCTGTACAACTCAAGTTGTCATTACAGATAAGTGCAAATGTAAGCGTTAGGCCAGATTGGAAGTAAGGTCTAAATGGAGGACAGCAGTGATCCAGGATGATGGCGAACAGACTGCTGAAAAAACATCGCTGCCCAGCCCCACCCTCCATAAAATCAACAACCTTTGCACCTGGGATGAGGAATTAACACATCCTAAGAGGCACCTGGAAAGTCTGGAGCACATTGAGATTGTCTTGGTTCTGTTAACTAAGTTCAAGCACTTACTCTTTTTTGTGGGCTTTGGGCTTAAATTTCAGGGTGTTGAATGCTCCTTCCACAGCCTTGGGCAGGTAAATGGGGTGTCTCTCAAGCCTCCTCTGGGTGCCAGTGACCCTGTGTTCTGTGCTCCTTCGAAACCGGCTGTCTGCAGTGGCATGAGCAGCGATGGCCTCAGAATGTCTGCGTGGTGCCCGCAGAATCCAGTTGGAGTGCAAGCTGTGCTCCTGTGAGCTGGTTGCCACTGGAAGAGAGAAGCACGTGACCTGGGCAGCTGGCCACTATCAGCGGAGCGAACCAAAACGGGTGGGGAATCCTCCACAGCAAAGGAAAGAAGGCTCGCTACAGTGAGTTCCCAGGAAGGCTGCTGGGGCCAGGGGCAGAGTCTGACTCAGCAAGTCCAGGGCTGGGTCAGAGTCCGAATCTGTACTCACTAACTCTGGAAAGATGGCCAGAAATATGTATTGCATATTTTTCAAAGAGATGTTATTTTTGTTAAAATTAAAATATGAGTGTGTTGAAATTCTTTGTGAAAGTCCTGTGCCCAAGTGTTGACAGTGGTAGTGACCTACAGGTGGTATTTGTCTTTTAGTTCTTTTTAAATTAAATCTTTTTAATGATGTGCGTGTGAGTGTGGTTACTCTCAGAGGCCAGAAGACAGGGTTTGAATCCCCTGAAGCAAGAATTAAAGGAGCCCAGTGTGGGTGCTGGAATCTGAACTCTGGTCCTCTGGGAGAGCGATGCTGCCCCGTAACTGCTGAGCTGTGGCTCCTAGAACCTTTATTTTCTTAATATTTCTGTGTGCTGCCTGGTTGGTTTGTTTTACAGTGAACACAGATTATTGGTGCTGTTCGGGGAAGGGATGTCAGTCAGTTCTCTCTGGAAAGAGAGAATGAATTCAGTCTTTCAAGCTCACCACTGAGCCCTGTCACTGGCTTTTGTACGGATCATTCCTCCCAATTGCCGCCCCCCTTCCACATTTCCTGAGGGAGGGGTGACCACTAGCATCAGTAATGAACCAAAGGGTCATTACAAGGTCACAGGTGCCAGAACTGAAACTTTGGAGACTCTGGAGGTGCCCTACCCAACACTATAGAAAGGATCATAAACATTTATGACTTATGTATTTATATAACTATAAGCAGTTGCTGGGGTGGAGACTTTGAGGGGCCAAATTTCGGAGAGAAAGATGTGGGACTTTGGAGTCCTGCAGGCTGTCAGCACTCGGGAGTTGTCACCTGTGTTGGGGTGGACTTCCTGGCAGTGCAGGTGTTTTTGAGTCATGCCTGCTATTTGTAAGTAATCCCTCACCCATACTTCTGTTCATAACCTCAATAAAAATCCATTGGTTCCCCAATTTGGACACCAGTGCAATAGTTACTGCGGTCTGTCATGGGTTATCTGTCTAGGCCCTAGCCTCCAGGTTAAGTAAACATATTTATGCAATGTCTCCCCAGGAAAAGTCACACAACACTGGCCTTTGTTTTTGTTATGTTATGTTTTTTCTTTTTTTCTTTTGAGGCAGGGCCTCACTGTGTAGTCCTGGTTGTTCTGGAACTCTCTACATAAACCCACAGAGATCATCTGCCTCTCATGTGCTGGGATTAAAGGTGTGCACCACCACACCTGGAATAACAACCTGTCTTATGTTTATGTTTTGCTTTTTAAAACAAGACCTCATGTAGCCCTAGCTGGCTTTGAACTCTCTTTACAGCCAGGAATATCCTTAGACTCCTGAGCCTCCTGTTCTCCACTCCCTAGTGCTGCAATTACATGCATCATTACCATGCCTACTTCCTACAGTGCTGGGATGGAACCCAGGATCCTGTGAATGTTAGACAAGCACTCTTCCAAATGAGCTACATTCCCAGCCTTCCATGCAGGGCGCTTTCACGACAGCCATTGTTTTCACTATAACCGTTAAGACATCCTGTGTCCTTAAGCATTGTGTCATCCTTTCCTAAGTTTTAGTGGGTTTCCAGGCCACTGTCTTTAAGCAGGAACAGCACGGGGACAAGGAGTACACAACACTCCATACAAAGTAGAGTGGCAACCTCAGTGGGTGTCACCTCTGTAGTCACAGACGCCATCATGAAAATACAGTGCTTGCCACAGCTAGAGCAACAGTAAACCAAGAGCCTGCCTTGTGTGTGCATTGCATGATACTCAGGAATTACCTACTATTGACACCAGTCACCATTATCTTGTTGATCAAGAGCTAGAGACTGAATAAAATCATTGATAAGTTCCACAGTGTGAGGAGGGGGGAGCCAAAGATGAAGATATTAGCAATTCTGGAATATAAAAGTGGACTCAACTATGTGGTGGGACTTCTACTGTCTGCTGGGACACCTGTCACATTTTGGTTAGAAGTAAAACTTACCCCACTTGTCCTCCCCCCCCTCCAGGGGCTGTCTGGTCCTAGCTGCATACCCTGACCTCACCTCAGCCGTGCCTAATACTCCTCCTCCTTAGCAAGCCTAAGAAGGCTCAGAGCTGAATTTTCAAACCACTTGCCCATTTCTTTCTTTTATAAAGTGCCCATACATCAAATATTACTTCTAGGCCTGTGAGGTTTTGGTTTTGGCTTTGAGTTCTGTGTATTTGTTAGTATGCCCTCCTCAATTTCCCACCACTGGCTGGACAGTGAGCCGCAAGGGTCTTCCAGTTTCTGCCCTACCCCCAACACTGAGATTATAGGCTTACGCCATCACACATACGTGACTGCTGGGAATTGAACTCTGGTCCTCATACTGTTGAGGCAAACAGTTATAGATGAGCCATATGTTTAGGCCCTGAGCTATGGATTTTTGAAACAGTCTCCTTACGTAGTCCAGGCTGGCCTTCAAACTCTTGCTGCCCCCCTAATTCACTCTTCCAATTTCTGGAATTATAGGTGTGCAGTCTGTTTGGGTCATTTTGCATACAGCATTGGGTAGTATTAAAAATGCTTATATCCCAGAATTCTCATAACTTCCCCCTGTGTGACACCATTCCCCACTGATTGCTCCTTTCTTTAACCACCCCCTCTTGCTTTCCAAGTGTTAGGGGGTCCCACCCTGACAGCTGTAGTAAAAAACAAAACAAAACAAAGCACAGGTGTGGGCTGGGGCTGTGCAATAAGGGGAAGTGAGACAAGGTGAAGGGTTCAAGCCTGGCATGAGTGAAGGAGTTCCTTTCAGCCTGGAAGGTGTGGTCCCTGATTCCATCCCAGGATCCCACTCAGAGCCCCACCTCCCCTCAGCACTCACCATCAAAGTCCACGTCTTCATTGGGCAGGTCAGCCTCAGCAGTCCTTGGCCGTTTTTCTGTCTCTAGCTCTGCAATGATGGAGTCAAAAAAGGCGATGGCCTCGGCCACATCGGTGCTGAACTGGGAATATTTCTTTGAGGCCGCTTTCTGCAACAGAAGAATGGGGTGGGGTGAGAGAGAGTTGCCTGGGAGTTATTTGGGTGTCCTCATATTCAAAAGCCTGGAACACTGAAAAGAATTAATATTTATAAAATTATATGCATATGGGGTTTGTATTTGTGAGGTTTCCGAGAAAAATTTGATGGCTAGGATATGGATTTAACCATGGTACTTAGCACTAGACAGATGGATTTTTTTTAACAATGGAATATTGTGTGTCTACAAAGAATAGAATCTTGTCATTTTACAATGTAGATGGATCTGGAGGACATTACCTTAAGTGAAATAAATCAAATACTGCAGGGCAAACAAACACCTCATGTAATCATTCATATGTAGAAGTTAAAAAGGTTCATCTGATAGAAGTAAAGGCTTTTAAAACAATTGTCCCCAGAGAAGGGGGTCAGGGCAGAGAAGAAACACACAGAAGCTAATGCAGGCCCAAATAGACAGGAGTTCTAGAGTTCCACAGCACAGCAGAGGTTGTAGTTGCAACAATTTATTATGTGTTTATAAAGAACTAGAAGAGGGGCTTGAAGACTCGACAGAAAGAGTAAGTGTTTAAGGAATGCTCGTGGTGGAAACACTCCTCATCATTACTCACTGCACATGCGTATCAAGTCATCACACATAAATCTGCATAACTATTACATGGCAACTAAAGGGAACATTTGATTGAGTGTCTTGTGGAAAGAAGATCCACAACCATTGCAGGATATCTCACCTCAGAAGGGGATTGTGAAAGGGAGGACAATGACATCTATTTCTTTCCAGGTCATAGATTTATCATCAGACATTAGAGAAAAGAATTTCCTCTTCTTTGCCTTCACATCAACTGAGGTTGCATCTTCCATGCTGGTGCCAACCTGATCTTTGTGACTCTTCATGCCTTCAAATCCAGGACCATCTGAGGGGTTCTCAGTGTACAGAATTAAGCTGCTGGCACAGGGTACAGTCCTGGCCTCCCTGTCCCACAGCTTTTGTGTGCTGGCAGTGAGAAACACTTCCCTGAAGATTTTTCCTGCAAGGGGCTGGTCTCTTATTAATCACAGCTGATTCTTCACCTTCAGCTCACCAGAACCCCAGATTTTGTTCAAAATATTGAACAGCCTGAGATTCTTTAAGGGCATCTTTCAAACTTCCTGTGAAACTTCAAAGGCCAGGCCTCCATTACCTACATTGCTCTAAGCATTATCCTCTGAGTTCCCGTGACAGCTCATTAACCTCTGAGCACTCAGTGGCTTTTCTAGCCAAATAACTCAAAGCCCTTCCACAATCCTCTGCAAAACGTGGTCAGGTCTGTCACAGCAATGGCTACTAATTTCTGTCTTGGATAGGGTTTCTATTGCTGCAATAAAACACCATGACCAAAAGCAAGCTGGGGAGAAAAGGATTGATTTCATCTTATAGATACAGTCCATCATCCATCTAAGTCAGGTGGGAAACTCAGGGCAGAAACCGTAGGCAGGCATTGAAGCAGGAACCATGGAGGAACACTGTTTACTAGCTGGCTCCCATGGCTTGCCCAGGCTGCTTTCTTATAGCACCCATGACCACAAGCCCGAGGGTACCACCACTCAGTTAGCTGGGCCCTCGCACATCAATCATCAACCAAAAATGCTCACAGGCTTGCCCATGGGCTAATCTGGTGGGGCAACTTTTCTCAGTTGACACCCATCCTTCCCAAATAACTCTAGCTTATGTCCATTAGACATAAAAGGAGTTAGCACCCTCACCAAAAGGCCCTCCCTATTCAAGATGCATCTTTTCTAGTCTGGTCACTGGATTCCTTCTGAAAATGTCTGTCTTATTACTGCAATTCTCCACTTGGATCTTTAAGCATCAAAAAATTGTTTAAAAACAATTCACTCCGGCTGGTCCCAACATCTGTCATTCTGAGTCCTGTCTGTTTAGTGCCTTGTTTCTTGCACCTCTTTCATTTCCCCTTCCTTTTGTGATGTTTTTGTTAAAACCTACACATTGTGTTGTCAATAGGCACTGAGGATTTTGGTATCTGAAAGCTGTCTTTGCTCTGCTAGACCTTCAGTTTGGCTTTTTGTCAGTCTTAGGCAACTGCTGATGTTAAAATCTTTTGTTGCTATGGTTACCATGTGTGAATCATTTTTTTTTTCTTCTCTTGAAACACCATGCCTAAAGTGGAGGCTAATTAATTTCCAAAGAACTTCCTCCTCAGCATAGGCCCGCTCTGTGACACACTTGCCAGAGGATCCTTTCCCCACACTGTGGCTGTCTCTAGGCACTGTCCCACTACAGCCACTTACTAGACGCTTGTCTGCATGGTAGTGGGGGGGAGGCAGTCTTCTTTTATGACCAGTCCCAACCTTCAGCAGGACCCTGTGTTTGGGTATGTGACCCTCTCAGCCTCCCTCAGCATCTGCAGTCTTGGACCCGGTATCCCTCATAAACTCCCTCACTCCTCTTTCGAGGAAACTTCTTGTTTTGGGAGAGTCCCTCCCATTGGACAACACTATAAGGGATACTGGATTACAGTCTGCCAGTCTTTTGTGAGCATCCTTATGATACTAGAAAGAGTTCCCTGCATTCATGGTCTTCCAAGCCTCCCCCCAACTCCCTAGTTCATGCTTTGCTATTGCCAGTTGTCAACAGCTCTAGGAACCTTTCCAGGTATATGGTTACCTCACTTAAGCTGGATCATCTGTCCTGCTGAGGCAAGATGAAGGGGACATGATGAAGACACGGGAAGGAAAAAGAGCCTCCCACTCAGAAATCAGATTGAAGCCTCTCACTGTCGAAGAAGCACAACGTCTATGCGATTAGTTAACATTTGCTGCTGAAGACTTATAGTTAATATTCTTTTCATATATAGACATTTATGTTCAGATAGCAATATGTCAGGCTTAAGGCCTGAATGTCTTTCCCTAGACATAGCCTGAATTTTTTTTTAAAAGGACCATTATGGCAGTAGAAGTAGAGATGTCCTACTTTCTTGCATCTAAGGGATGTGGCCAATTATAATCTTGTGAAGTACCCCAAGGAACAGCCCTATGAGCTCATTTAAGCTTCTCAGCTACTCTTTAAAGACAGTAACTTCAACCCCATCTCTGCCCAAAGCCAATACACGAGTTTGGTAAAATTACTCAAGAGAGAGCCACACTTCCTATGTCATGACTCCTCTCCAAGAAGCACACACCCATTCCCCCAGCTGTGTCTTACTTTCTTCTGAGTGCTTCTCCTTTTTCCTTAAACCTTGTGCTTAAGCTTACATGAAAATATTAGTAAACTTTGACTCTGCTTCATAAACTTGCCAGTCCTGAAATTCTTCATGGTATCAAAGCTAAGAAGCCTGCTTTGACCTGACGCTTTGGCCTAAAGTCTAAGCAAATTCCTCTGACTGTCAGGAGTGACAACAGGGAGTTGTGTCCCTTGCCTCTGCCTCCTCCAGTAAATATCAACACTTATTGCAAGCTGCATCCAACTCTCCCCTTGGATTTTAGTTTGGCCAATTTCCCAGAGACATCAGCTATCTGGTGCTGCCAAGAAAAATTATGAACTTGCTACATATTTGGGTTGTTGTTGTTGTTGTTGTTATAGAAATGGGTATAGACAAGTGCTTGAAATCTTAGCACTTGAGGAGGGGAGGCAAAGGGTCTCATTTATGTCCTCCTAGGCTACATGAAACCCTGTTTAAAAACATAAAATAAAATATTAAAAAGGTGGAGTGGGGATATAGCTCAGTGGTAGAGGACTTGCCTAGAATAAATGAAACACACAGTTCAATTTCCAATTATCATCAAAATATAAGTTAATCAATTAATTGATTGATTGCATTAATTAAAATGGGAATCTTATTCTTTCTAGGTCTCTACATCCCAAACATCTCTCAAATTAATATTATATTAATATTATATTTTTCATTTTTCTTTATATCTCTTTTACATTGGGTTCCAGATGGCATTAACAAAATAATTTCCTGTATCTTACTGTACATGACCATGTCAAAGCATGCCCAACATTGACCGTGAATGCAACCGAGGGTCCTATGTCCCCAGCCCACAGCCTTTGGGAATAACTCTTTCCTGTGTGGTTGTGCTGGTGACTTGGTGGTGAGACACTGTCACATGCAGCAGTTAGTTTTCAAGGTTTGTCATTCTGGGTTTTTTTTTTTTTTTTTTTTTTTTTGAGACAGGATTACTCTGTGTATCCCTGGCTGTCCTGGAACTCCCTTTATAGACTAGGCTGACCTTGAACTCACAGAGATCTGCCTGCCTCCATCTCCCAAATGTAGTTTTCAAGATTTAAGAGCTACTCTTGTTTCATTCTCTTTTAATGCTTTAAAAGCTACAACAGCATCCCACCAAAATTAGAAGCATCACTTGAGAGATTGTTTCCATGACAGCCTCTTCTCCTTGTGTCCTGAATCCTTTAATTAGTCTTTATCTGTCTTCTCAATATGTTTTTCTGAAAATATAAGTAAACATGTAGACCATACACAGGTTTGCATCTCTCTTAACCACTGATCCATCTCTCTGGGGTCTGAGGGACAGCTCAGAAGCTTGCTGCATGAGCATGGAGGCTTGAGTTTGGATCCACAGAACCCACATGAAGCCAGGCAAGGTGACACCCCTGTAATCCCAGCTTTTCTACCGTGAGACGGAGTTAGAATCCCCATGAAAGCTGGCCTGGTTTACACAGCAGTGAACAAGAGCCTCTGTCTCAGATATAGTGGAAATCAAGCACAGACACCCAAGATTGCCCTCTGATCATCACATATGCACACCTCCATTCACACACATGAACAGGAACATGTGGGCATGCATACAAGATTTTCAAAAAGAAACAGTGAGTATATTTATGTTCATGTTTACTCAGTGACTTGCCATCTGTGAACACTGCCATCTTCACTCTCCACCCAGAGTTCAACTTCCTAGTCTACAGAGAACCTTCTTAATAGCTGTGTAGTTTTCCATTGTATCCATGCACCATGACGATAACTGTAGTAATCATCAGATTATTTGTAAGTGTCGATCCCAGCAATTAGTGCTGCAATGAATAGTCTGATGTCTGTGTTGTTTTGAACATTGCCAGGAGGGGTCTAGCTTAAGGTAGAGCTATGTGAGTGCCCAGCTTACTGTTTCTCAATCAGAGCTGAGGCCTGATTCTGATCTTTCTGACCTATACTTGTGGCAGTTCCTCCTTTCACACAGTCAGAGGCTGAATATTTAGGAATGCAGCTGGTATTACAGGAAAACCTACCTTACAAAGAGGTGATCAGCAGGATGGGGCTTCTGTCACATCACACTGAGTGAGCTCACGAGTCCTGCAACCATGAGCTTGGAAATCTAGGCAGATGCCATTGTTTCCTCTCTACCTTAACTGTTTAGAATAGCCGGTGTAATGTAGCCTGCTTTCTGGTGTAGGCTGATGGCCCCTTTGTCATCTGCCCTTCCCCAGCTTCTGGGGAAGAAACCCATTCTCTGAGGTATCTATCCCAGAGAACAGAGGGCACTCACTTGCATTCACAGGGAACCTCCTGTTGCCCTATGATTGTCATTGTCCAAGTTCCCCTGGTCCTGCTACTTCATCAGCAGGGGGTTTGAATTATTTTTCCTAGGTGGAACCCTTTGCTCTTTTCCAAACCAAACCCCATGATATTTCTCACCTTAGTTTCTGATACCCTGAAGGCAATATCCAATGCTTTTCTGCATTTACTACCCCCCTGTTCTACTGGTACTTAGGCTGTTTCTTTTCTGCTGGGTTCTATCAATAATTATCTGCAGAAGATGTAAGTCCTCCCAAGTGAACTTCTCGTGTGAACAACAACCAGAGAAGAGGGGAGGAGATACTCCACCAGCACCAGCCAAGGAAACCTCCATGAGTTTCTAGTCCCTACCATCCTTCCTGACCTGTCCATCTATGTCCTCCTACCCAACCCACCCCCCAACTCAATGGTCAGAGAGTCAGTTCCTGTGTTCTCTCCTCTCTGAAGTCCTCACCATCGTTTGCACAGACAGAGCTAAACATGCTCTTCGATGCAAGTGTTCTGCTTGTGTCGCATAGTCCACCTGTGAAACAGAGTCAGGGTCCACCTGTGAGACAGAGTCAGGGTCCACCTGTGAGACCGAGTCAGGGTCCACCTGTGAGACAGAGTCAGTGTCCACCTGTGAGACAGAGTCAGGGTCCACCTGTGAGACAGAGTCAGGGTCCACCTGTGAGACAGAGTCAGGGTCCACCTGTGAGACAGAGTCAGGGTCCACCTGTGAGACAGAGTCAGTGTCCACCTGTGAGAGAGTCAGGGTCCACCTGTGAAACAGAGTCAGGGTCCACCTGTGAGACAGAGTCAGGGTCCACCTGTGAGACAGAGTCAGGGTCCACCTGTGAGACAGAGTCAGTGTCCACCTGTGAGAGAGTCAGGGTCCACCTGTGAGACAGAGTCAGGGTCCACCTGTGAGACAGAGTCAGGGTCCACCTGTGAGACAGAGTCAGTGTCCACCTGTGAGACAGAGTCAGGGTCCACCTGTGAGACAGAGTCAGGGTCCACCTGTGAGACCGAGTCAGGGTCCACCTGTGAGACCGAGTCAGGGTCCACCTGTGAGACAGAGTCAGGGTCCACCTGTGAGACAGAGTCAGGGTCCACCTGTGAGACAGAGGTCAGAGTCAGGGTCCACCTGTGAGACAGAGTCAGGGTCCACCTGTGAGACAGAGTCAGGGTCCACCTGTGAGACAGAGTCAGGGTCCACCTGTGAGACAGAGTCAGGGTCCACCTGTGAGACCGAGTCAGGGTCCACCTGTGAGACAGAGTCAGGGTCCACTTATGAGACAGAGTCAGGATCCTGGGGTTGAACTCAGACCCTTATGCTTGTAAAGACTCTTGCCCGTTGAGCTATTCCCAGCCCCATTAAAAATGGATATAAAATTGTTCAAAGAAAACGGTTTCTTAAAGAGTCATTAGCTATGATCCACATATTACCTACAATTTGAGGACACTGAGAGGAAGTGCTACACTGAAAACGGTAACCTTCATCTTATCTTCATTCTACCACACATACACACACAGCTGAAATGGAGGATGGAGATATTCAACCAGATGGCAGTTAAAGTCACATAGTCACAGTATTTCAACGTCACTGACCTGGACATTTGGAAAGGATGAGCCTTGCTTTGCATACATGAATGATATGTATGAGTCATCACTAGTTTTTAAGCCAAGTGGAGTCAAGGGATGATTAGGAGGAAAGGAAGAAGTCAAACATTTCAGAGCATCGACAGCAGGGGAGGGGCACAGCTTGTAGAAAGGAGCAGTGAGAGGGTCCCAAGCCCAAGCAAGCACATCTGAGAAGGGGCCCAGGGTGAGCTGCAGAGGAGACTGGGCTTTCCTCGTCCGTTTTGATGTGGGGTGATAGAAACAAGACAGCAAGAAGGAGGTTCGGTTCACCATCCTTAGGGGGAGTGTGTCTTCAGTTTGCTTCTTTGTCACTGAGTCAAAGTCTTTTTGTGTAGCCCAAGCCAGTCTGGGACTCACCTAAAGCCCAGGTTGACCTTCTAATTGACAATCGTCCTGCTTCAGCCTCCCCCATGCTGGGATTATAGAGTGCAGCACACAACCTGACTATTCAGAGAATTTTCCCCAACATTTTTATTACACACGTGTGTGCGCGTGTGCACACACCCACGCACACACACACCTCATCCTCCACATGAGAGCAATAGCATCATCTCATGTACCCATGCACAGAACAGTTCCTGACATGGCCGTGCTAATAGATAAGTAACACATAATTCTTAAAACATCACTGAAGACATTGACAATCACGCAATTCAGGGATCCCTATGTCAAGTACCACATAAGAAAGTTTGAAATCCAAGGCAGGGGGAAAAGTCTCACTTCCCTAAGCAATGGGACTGGTGCTTTTCATATCAACAGAATTTTGAACAAGCCCAGATCTTTGCATCTTTGCTTCCCAGTGAGTACCCAGTAAAAGCTCAGAATCTCTGCAGAGTCTGGATTAGCTCAATGGTGGTGTGTGCTTTTGCGTGGTACTGACTTTCTGTGTATGTTTCTTCTTTTCTAATTCCCCAGCCTCTGCTGCTCCTTTATTACTCTGCATGCATACATCGCAGGTGCTTTGCACAGTGCATTGAATGAACAACATGTGTGGGAATGATTTGAGGAAAGAAGGCCTACTCACAGTGAGGGGCCCATCACAGCTCTGTATTGTTAGCTTGGCCCTTAGCTCCAGACATTTCCAAGAAGTAAAGGTAAGGGCTTGTGACCTCAAGACCTCAAGGCTGTGGACCTAGGGCGGAAGGCAACCAGCAGAAGCTACTGAAGAAATGTATGCAGTTTGGGAAAGAAATACCTTATGGCATGTCTTCTGGTCACTTCCCCTCAGCTGGGTTTCTCCTGAGAGAAAGCAGCCTGGGTCATGTGGCCTCTTGATCTCTACTGAGATCAAGTTACATGTTGTACTTCCCCCTCCATGCTGTCTAGATGTCCTGAGGAGGTCACTCTGATGTCCCACATATTACATGAGCTCAATCCTCAGTCTTCAGTGGAAAGACACAGAGACACACTGACAACAGCATCTGATGCCGTCTGTGTATGGCCTTACAGAAACCATCTGTTGCCTGCATGTCAGATATGGAGGGGTGTCTGAAAGTCAAGGATGTCTGTGGATGTCCTGATGTGTCTCAGTGGGGACACAGGGACAGGGGATGGGACACGGGAAGCTACTGCTTCTTTTCACTAATGCAAACATCCTGGGGCTCAAGCCAGGAGGAATCGTATCCTATTGGTTCAGAGACTCTATATTCTGACATAGGTGTTACTCTCTGTGTTGGACAATCTAACCTTTGAGGATCAGACTACATCCCAGATATAGCTAATGCCCTACACTGACCAAAAATCTTCAGATATGATTTCTGTTGCTTCCATGTATGTGTGTGTGAGAAAGAGAGAGAGAGACAGAGACAGAGAGACAGGGAGACAGAGACAGAAAATAACATCCAGCTGCTGGCTCTCTCACCATGTTGGTCTTGAGAATTGCCTCTGGTTGTCAGGTGTGGTAGGCGGTCCCTTTAGTTCTGAGTCATCTTACAAGCCCCATGGTTTCGATTTTATAAATAAGATGTTATCAACAATGTGGTTTATTCATTATTATGATATCTTTCTCTGTGGTGTGGGAGAGAAGAGAGCCACAATATCTGACTGGGACTGTCACCTATATGGTCTTATTATACCCACCCCAGGCTCACCTCCCTTTCCAGTTCGTTCTCCCTTCTTCCCTCCCTATGGGAGTCCTTCCAGACTCAGGGTTTCTTCTGAGGGCTGGGTTAGCAAAGCCCTTGGCACCCTGGTGCTTACATTGAACACACTGATATTTCAGAAAGGTCTATTAAAGCTCCTTACTCCAGAGAAGGACGCTGCAAGTTTTGATCCAATGATGTGCTTGCAATCAAGTTGTGTATCCTGACCAGTGTAGAATGGATCAGGACGACTAGAGCACCAAGCAAGAAACAGAAACAAGTTTACTTCTTTAAAAAAAACAGGGTTACAGACTTGTATAAACTGATTCAATATCTAAAGCAAAGAAGAGGCAACAAGGACATCTGGATTCTGGGATCAGGCCAAGGGGCATTTGGGGAGGGAGGTGGGGCTGCCACAGCACCCTGGGATTACAGGAAGCAAGGCTCACTTGGGAAGGCCAGCATGACTGCAGTCTCTCTGTGGCCTTTCCCAGTCTCTGTAGCTGGACACAGCCAGCCCCTTCCAAGGACAGCAATCATTGAAAAGGGACCACTTTACCCACATGGCTTTATCTTAACTAATTGTATCTGCAACAAGGGCTGATTGTAGGCACCTTGTCAAGAGAGAAGGTATTTTAGAATCTAGAATCATGTGCCCCTGCCTTCACTGTGTGACTACTGAAACAGCAGGCTCCTGGGAATTGAAATTTCCTTGGGTTCTCATGTCGAGAGAGAGAGAAAGACTGAATCCCTGATGCCTGAATCCCTTGCTCCCTGGGAAAAGATTTCACACAGTTCTGATAACGTATCAGATCACCTTTCAAAAAAGATTAGAACCCTTCAATAATGGGTCAGTGATAGGTGGGACTACACTTTGATGGGGACGGTGTTGATATGAGTTCTTCCCGCCCTCTGTATAAACATTTGGCTGAGATCCCAAAATGGCCAAAGTGTCACTTCCTTATTTTCTCCTCTTCCCTGTGTGGCCACAGTAGACACATCTTTCTCTGCTTTTTGCAACACTTGTCTCTTCATTGGTCTGTCGAGGACATGAAGCCAAGCCTGGCTTGTTAGGGTTGCCAGGGGCCAGGCTCTGACACTAACATCTCTAGTAACAATTTTGGCCAAGTAATTCAGGTAATAAGATTCTGGGACACGATATAGGCTAATTGAGGTTTATTCTTGGAGGATTCACTTAACAAGAAACAGTCGACCTCTGACAGTTCTGCTGAAGGATCTCCTCCGATCTTCTCTGTCTCCGACCCGGAAGTAAATGAGAGCATCCAGGTAGGGACCCAGACCTGGATTCCACTCATCACGCCCACACCTGTTCCCATGCCCCCCAATGGACGTGGTCAGCACAACAGGTGTGTGTGGGGTGTGTTGCTCACTACAGCCAAGCCATGGGAAAAGATGCTTTTAGGTGTCAATCATTCACGGTAAATTAGCTCTGGGTGGGAAGGATGGTTGAGCTTCTACACATAATATGTAGGACCACTCTATTCCAAGGACTTTACCTTTCCAGTTCAGTGGGCATCAGTGACTTTCTGCTTGTGTTTGGTAAAGCAGAGAAAAGAGGGCATGAACGCCATGCCCTGAAATCTGACTCCTGGGAAGCTCTCCACTTAGAAAGATTGGTCCACCATGGGCTTTGTCTTCCCTCTTAGTGTAAGGGCCCTTTTGAGCTGTTCAAGCTCTTGTGTAAGCAGGGCAAATACTGTCTGCACAGGCTAGCCTTTGTATGAAGAATTCTACTTGACTGGCCTTTCTCAGATGTGTGATGATTTCATCTAACAGCGCACACTAAATCAGTCATTGCTTTCATATGTCACTCTACGTATGAACTAGAGATGGCAAAGCACCGGTCCTGAAGTCCCTGGAAAGAACTGACTACCAAACCTCTGCCCATTTCATGCTTGCGCTGATTTTTTTTAAACTTATTGCATGCTAGCATCTCTGTTCTTGGCATGGCTACTTTAAAATGTACAGGAATATGAATGTTTGGGGGACAGTATTTGTACTACATTAATGTAAAGGAGACATCCACTCTCTGATTTACCTGTCACTGGGCTCACTCTCCTTTGCCCTCCCTCTCCTCCATCTTTTTTCTTCTTTCTTTGAAAAGGTGGTTAGCTGAAATACAGGAATTCAAAAGTTAACCAGAGTTCAGCTCCCAGCACCCACACTAGGTGGCTCACAATCTCTACTAACTAACATTCAGAATGTCAGCAACCTTATTCTGTACATAAAGGCAATAGCCTGTTATAAAGCTTTGCCCCTGCATTTAAAGGGAAATTAATTAGCTAAGTGGTAATTAATCAATTAAAATATGCTAATGTTAACTGCCCAGAGTGTTCTTAGCAGTTTTTTGCTCAGTAAACTTCAAGTATAAACTTAAAAGAGAAAAGCTTAAAGGACTGGCCTTACATAGTTTCTGAGGTTTGCTCCATGTGAAACATACATGTATTTCGTCCATGTCATGATGGGAGAATTTCTCAACTGGAATGACAAAGTTGCCACTCAATGCCATGTTATGGTTAGCAGATAATGCACTGTGTTATAAGTAATGGTTATGAAATTAGGTATTTGAGCATCTAATTTGGTAGTATGTACATTATGACCTTATTAAGCTAGAGCAAAAATCATTCATAAAAAGGTAATGTTAGGCTTAGAGTCTCTGTGTTGGATCATTATATATTTATATTTGTAACAGAAAATGTTTTTATAATATATGCAATGCATACACACACACACACACACACACACACACACACATGCCTCTGGGAGATACAACATGACAATGGTGTTATGAGCACACACAATTTTATACACTAATATAAAGCTAGAACTTAATTCTCTTGCCTAAAGTAAGAAAGCACATGTTAAATGCATGTCTCTTTAGCTTACATAAGCCTTCTAAGATGCAATGCTTAGGAGAAAGCCTGAAGTACTTTCTTCTTGCAGTGATAAGACACCATGAGCAAGGCTACTTCTGAAAGGGTTTATTAGGGGCTTGATTACAGTTTCAGAGGGTTGGAGTCCATGTCCATCAGGCAGGGAACATGGCAGCAGGCTGGCAGGCATGATGCTGAATCAGCAGCCCAGAGTTTACATTTTCATACACAAATGGGGGGGGTGAAAAAATTAATCCAGAATGGCATGGAGTTTTGAACTTTAAAGCCTACCCCAATAGTGACACACCTCCTCCCAAAAAAAGGTCACAACTTCTACTCTTTCCCACACAGTTCCATCAGCTGGAGACAAAGCTTTCTAACATGTAAGCCTGT
Organism: Cricetiscus sungorus; assembly: GCA_030556225.1. NCBI lineage: Eukaryota > Metazoa > Chordata > Mammalia > Rodentia > Cricetidae > Cricetiscus > Cricetiscus sungorus. The sequence continues at coordinate 8,889,878 of JANBXA010000741.1, forward strand.
AGGGACCATTCTCATTCAAACCAACTCAGAGGGTATTTTCCTGAGCTGGTGTCTTTCAAATTAGAGTTGTTAGTGGAACTAACTTTTCCCAGGGAAGTTCCTAATTGTATCATGAACTAGCCATCTAGGCAATGATAACTAGAGAAGCCCTAACACTGGGCATGCTCAATTACTAAAAGGCAATGATGTTGGTCGTCAAGTAGTACATCTATACGCCAGTTCTTTATTTTTCAACTTTTCTTTTTTAATTTTCTTTTTAAGAAATGTGTGTATGATTTTTTTTAAAGAAATTCAGTGTGTGACTGAATGCCATGTGAGTGCTTATGAAGGCCAGAGAAGTCACTGGGGTCCTTGGAGCTGGAATTACAGGTGGTTGTAAAATTTCCAAGGATATTTACTTGCATCCTCTGAAAGAGCAGCAAGTGTTCTTAACCTCTATGCATCTCTCCAGCTCCACACACTAGTTTTCTTTAAGTGTTTTATTGGCTGTTTTATATTCAGTGGCCATTGCTTATTAAAATCCTGCAGAAGCAGTCTGTAACAAAGGACTCTAGAGAAATCCCCACCCCCAAGCATGAGGATGAGTTCAGTTACCACCACCCACATAAAAAAAAAATATGCTAACAATCCCAGTGCCTGGGGGAGTTTGATGGGCAGGCAGCCCAGCCCAATTGGTGAGCCCCAGATCTCAGAGAGAAATGCTACCTCAAAATCCAAGGTAGGTGGCTCATGAGCAATAATATCTAAAGCTGACTTCTCTCTCTCTCTCTCTCTCTCTCTCTCTCTCTCTCTCTCTCTCTCCCCTCTCTCTCTCTCTCCCCTCTCTCTCTCTCTCTCTCTCTCTCTCTCTCTCTCTCTCTCTCTCTCTCTCTCTCTCTCTCTCTCTCTCTCTCTCTCTCACACACACACACACACAAAAAGAGAATTAAAATTCTTCTAGGGATCTTATGCTTGCAGCATGGAAAGGCTGAAACCCACTTCCAGAGAAGGAACTTGCCCTCAAGAAAGAGATGTCATGTGGTGCCAACAACTTTTCAGGGCCAGAGGCAAACCAGTGATGGGTCAATAATGACGTGGGCACACCTTTATCGGGAGTCAGAGCACACCTTGCCCAGGATTGCTTTCCTGTACATCCAACTTGTCTAGTATTAAGCCTAAAACTCATGACAGTGTCCTGAAGATGAATACTTTTTCTTCCTCTTGTCACTGCAGCTGAATTAATTGCCTCCCCTTCCTCCTCTGTTTGCTCATCTCCGTCTCTTTAATTGGTGCATTGGGATAGACTGCTCATGCCTTCCGGAGCCTGGGCTTTGACACTAAAGCTCTGAGAACAACTGGATTCCTTCATTTGTTGCTCTTCCTGATGTGACCACATTGAATAAATCTCCTTTCTCTGCCTTTCATGACTGTTTTTCTCTTTAATTGGAATTTGTTGGGGCCTCCCAAGTCTGAGCTTTAACTGAAAAACTTTCAGTTACTCTATTTCCAAATAATATCCTTTTTCATGATGCTGGGGACTAGATCTTCAGCTTATGAATTTTGAGAGACAACACACAATTCAACCTATAATGAAGAGCAGAAAAAGGAATGTTGGGGCCCTAATTATTGACTACTGGCAGGACCATGGTGGCATTTCAGGAGGAAAGATACCTCTTGGTGGCTGGCCTGCTTGCCCTGGAGACTAAATGTATCTCATAAGCCTAGCATATAGCTTTCTGCAGGCCGAAAGCAAAGGATGTCAGCAGCTTCTCTGTGGCTGCTTGTTGGATGTTCTTGGCATGTCTGAGGTAACTAACATGGGTGCAGTAGGATAGACTGGGTACCAGCACCTGTGAAGTAGCACTACGTCTCCCAGGGCATGGCATCACATCCACAGTTTCTCCACGTAAGCAAACATTCAAACTTAGGTCTGTTCACCTTCAGCAGCCTTTCAATATTCTCCCTTCTTACGGAAAGAACCCTAAAACAGTGGCCTAAAGAACAATTGCCCAGCGCCCATGGAGAGAGTAGGCTGAAACCTTGGGGTGGGGAGCTCGCCTCCCTGGAAGAGATTTCACACCATTCAAAGTGCTTCACTCACAGCTAAATCAGCATATACGCGGCTTCCTATAAAATTGTAATGTTGTCTTTCTTATTAAAATTACAACATTGTCTTTCCTTTAAAATTGTAACATGTCTTTCTATAAAATTGTAACAGTGTTCCAGGAAAGAGAAGATAATCTAAGTATTTTCTACCTCCAGGTCTCATCAAATTGTAAATAAATCCATTTTCTTTTACCAATATCCGCTCCCAAATTTCTTCTGAAACACAGGCAAACCAATAAGTGGTTTATGAACTGAGCTGCCAGATAACCTGCAGAGGCCACGCCTGGCAGGCGGCCCTGTGCATTACAGCTCCTCCACTGAACTAGAGCTTTTGTGCCCACCCCAGTCCTCAGCATCACAAGAAGCTAGCCGTGTCCTAAAGGGAGGGCTCCATCTGCAGGAAAATGCAGAGCTGTTCTCCGCAAGCAGCTAAGCAAGACCCAGAATCCCAGGAGAGTCAAGCTGGAAGGAAGCCCAGAGCCTCCTTCCTTACCAGTACCAGTTTGAGTAGAAGAAACTGGCTCAAAACCCATAGCCAATTGGCATAGGCCTCAACATCTTAACCCCAGACTAGAAGGCCATCTATGGATCACAATGCTGACACACTTTGACTGTTAAAATGATTATTTAATCCATTTCAACCTAGTATTAAGTGCAAACAGTTGAAACCCATTAGTAAACCAAGCCCTAGAGATTTGATAACAGTCCAATCTGACATTCAACATTAATGGACCTTGGGGAGCTTGCAGGACACTCTGGGGCCCGGGGTGGGGAGAGTGGGGTCTGCTCTGAACACACAGTCTGGCTGTCAGGAAAAACATTTGTTAGAAATAAGCAACAGATGACACTCAAACCACAGGGACAATAAATTAGGAAAAACAGCGGTGAACCGTAGCATAGTGACGTGGTAGCAAAGCTACACTGGCTTCTACCCCTAGAATTCAAGGGGTCCAGGTGGGAAGACTGCAAACTCAGGGCCATCTTAGGCTGCATAGAGAAACCCTTGACATAAAATGAAATAATGGTAAGGAAATGAATACTAGAGGAGCTGGCCCAGCAGACAGAGAGGGTCCCTGAACCTCAGTTTGGCCTTCTGAAACAGGAGATCTGGCATATTTGAATTCTACAACAGAAAAGGAAGGTGATATCTACAAAACGTTGTGGTAAGCATCCACAGTGAGGCAAACACACAAAGGTTTCTTTCGGGGATGGCATGCTTGCACCTGGCTTGAGGCCTTTCACGAGTGACAACAGCAATTGTTTTAAGAAGATCAGTCATTCATGGGGAGATTTGATTCTGTTCCCCCAAAGCCATGCAAGCATTACCTCCTCTATTAAGTCAGACAATAAGTGATACGTTCAGATATGGGTGAGGACCTGGTGATTCTGAAGCCCCTGCTCTGGATCTGGTCCCCCGATCTTCTTAGTAATAAGAAGCTGCTTCCCCCAAACCCAGGAGCCTGGAAAGTCTGGGGACTGCAGCCCCTCCTGGATCCTGTCAGACCCACGCAAGAGGGAGGACTTCCAGCAAGAGTCCCGAGGCTCTGGAAAGAACCACGACTTTCAGCCAGCCCACTCCACTTACCTTCCCTTCTCCTGGGGTCTTTTGCACTCCCTTGGAGGACTTAGAGGAGGTGGACCCAGCACCCTGTGCGCACCGGGGCCTCAGGTCACTTAGGCTGCTGAGATACTTCTTGCGCAAGGCCAGCAACTCCTGAAGATATTGCAGGCAGTCCTGGGTGCGCGAGTACATCCAGGCACGGTCCTCCTGCTGCAGGTAGTGCAGGCTGGTGTCCATGCTGTGGGTGCTTCTGTACTTCTTCAAAGACTCGCTGGACTTCTCGAAGTGGTCCCCAACCACGTACATGGAGCTACTACGAATCAGTCTGACAGTGGGGCTGGCTCCCGAGTAGTAGGGGCCCTCAGCTGCCGCCTTCCTCTGCGGGCCGTGGTGGAGGATGGAGTGGATCTTTCTGAACATGGTGCTCTGTTTCCCTCCGTGGGAACTGTTGGCTGACTGCACAGGTGTCACTTGATCCAGCTGCGGGCAGAGGAGCCCATTTCCAGGCCCTGTGCCACCTGCCTCCCAGAAGGTTCAGCTCTCACAATCCCAGCGAGGAACAGCTGTGCCAGGCGGGCAACCTGCACCTCACTCATGGGGGACACTTACTGTGGGACAACCAAGATGACATGGAGAGAAGCTCCCTACAGGAGCAGGCCTTTCGAGCCAGTTGTTGGAAACGCGTCCTATGCGTTTCCATGGCAAGCATCAGCTGGAGGGACCTGGTGGCGATCTTCTAGCTGCGTAGTCATTGTCTTTTCTTTGTTTTCCATCCTGGAGAGAGATCTCACCGGGTTTGACTTGATCTCCAAAAAACGGTTCACAGTGCTGCCTACACTGAGCTGGCCCTGGTGCTGAATTCTGTAGGTCCGAAATTAAATCTTCCTCTTCGGGGACACACCCTCAACCTAACGAAACCCAGGTGTTGCTCTGGGTGAGATCCAGCCCCCTTGTAGGCCAAGGTGGACACAACCAGGACTCTTGGCAGGGGCTGGCAGATGCCCTGATAAACCCAGCCCTGAGCAGGCATCCGAGTGTCCTGGAGGAGGCTGGCCCTAAGTAAGAGGACCTCAGTGGTCACCTGATAGCAGGCCTTTGAGGGCTGGAGGATTCAGGTATCTGGATCACGACTTTTTAGCACAAATGCATCAGTGAGTAGATCACATACACTAGGGGAGATTCATTTCTCCTAAGTGCATTTTTAACTCAGAACAACCCAAGCCAAACCAATTACTTCTCAAGAGCACTGGGTTATTAGCAGCCCAGGAACTTCCCCCTCTACCCCCACCCCCCAGTTTTCACAGTTCCATTCAGAAATTTCACTGCCACATTCATTTCTCTCTAGAGTTTATCCAGGCTTGGATCTGAGAACTGAATCCTGAATGTCTCCAGCGCAGATATTTCTTCAGGTATAGGTCAGGATAATAGAGGAGCTGTGGGCTGGATAATATGTGAAAAGTATTGGTTTTGCTGTTTACTGAGTTTACTTTATTTTATTTCTGAAATAGAAAGCATTTGTAGCGTTACCAGATACAAAGAAAGACAGTTTACATCCTGCTCTAAAATAATCATTCATTTTAAGTCATTATAGAATACTATATGGAGGTGTTCTTTGTACTGGGGCATCCTCTGTGTGTGTGTGTGTTCTCCTTGGCAGGTTGAGGACAGAATTCCTTGTGTGTGAAGCTGTTTAAACCACCCTGTGGCATGGGGATTTAGGGAAGATATAGTATTTTCCAGTGAAGTAATTTAGTATTTGTAGCTTTCTAGGGAGGGAAGCATGGACTCAAACACAATCTTTAATGAACTTCTTCATAGGAAAGAGCCCCCACCCCAAGAGATTTGTCTAAGGTCTAAACAATTCAGCTGCATGTCCCATGTTCCCCTTCAAAAACCCATGGAGATGCATCTTCCCTCAACTCTCTGCCTCTGCCTTCATTGGGGCACAGTGTGGGAGCCCACGGACAACAGGTCTGGGGGCACCGCTTCTCAGAAGTTCTCATGAATGAGAAACTCAGCCTTCCTTAGGAGATGATGCCAGGGACTGGTGGTCATGTCTACACTGACTGGATCAAGAAAACGTGTGAAGAGATTTTTAAAGACAGATTCTCCTTTCCAGAATACAGCCTCACCTTTTGTTCACAGAGGGCATAAAACAGTGTCAACTGGCCCTACTTCTTTGGTCCTGAGGTGAGACTAAACATCTAGGTAGCAGAATGTGTGGAGATGAAGCATCTCACCGTAGCAGTCAGGAAGCAAAGAAAGGATCATGCCGTGGACAAGACACACTTCAAAGGGCCCCCAATGCTTTGCTCCCTCCAACTTAACCCCCACTCCTAATTGTACCTCTTCCTCAAAAATGGCATCAAATTATAAAGCTGTCAGTGGATTAACCTTTCTATGAAGCCATAGTCCCTGTGACCTTGCAACTTTCCCAAGCCCCTGTTCTCAAGACTACTGCAATGAGAACTAAGTCTTCCATACATGAGCCTTTGGGGTCAACACTTCCTATTCAAACCATGACAACAACACATCTCTCTCCATGCTTCTGCTTCCCTTCCCACCAGTTTATTATCCATCTCTGTAGATTCAACTTTAAAGTTCCACATAGAAGTGTGAATATGAGATAGTTCTCAATCTGTCTTAGCATGATGTCCCCAAGGCTGTGTATGGTATGACAAGTGGCAGGATCTTCTATTCTGAGATGGAATAATGTCCCACTATATATACCTGGAACAGTTTCTTTTTCCACTCATTGATCATCAGATATTCTAACTGTTTTTATATCCTTGTTGCTGTGATAGTATGCAAATATAAGATGAATCCTGAGATTGAGTGTGCACCACATGAAAACTATAGTTAATAATACTGTGTTTTATTGGGATTCACCCCCCCTCCACAAAGAAATAGGGTTTGGGTGCTCTTGTTCAGAAAGGGGGGGTAGTCCTGCTAGAACACAAGCATATTAGATGTATGTTATGTATTTCAAGCATACACAATAAAAAGTAAACAAAAAGCAATAAAATAAGATAATGTAAAGAGAGCACTAACTGCCCTATCTCCCTCACCAAAAGTAGCATTTTAATAGTATAAAATGTCACATAGGTTTCTATTTCACAGCCCCTGCCAGTTGTCAAGCTCCCTTCCCAGACAAATATTTGGATTTAGTCAAACTCAAGAAGCCTGCCATGATTTGATATTTATAGAGGTCCATGGGCCTGGGTGGGTCCCTAAGTAACAGTCAGATGAGATACTGCTGGTGCTCCCACTTCCATGAGGAGGGTCTATTTCCTAGCTGCCAGTTGGTTGGCCTGTCTGGAGCAGCCAGTTGCTCACAGGCCACCTGCCCTGTAATTTTCCCTTTCTGGCAGGTTTCCAATGGGCACCCACCCCCTCACCTACAACCAGGTGCACAGCTGCCATTGTGGAACAGCCTGGGACCTCAGTGGGATGCCTATCTCAATCAATGGGCCACAAGCCAGTCCCTGCACTTCCTAAGGAGAGTGCTGACTGAAGCAACCACTTCCAGGTGGCAATCTGGAAATCCCTGTCACCCTGTTCCTGGCAGGAAGAAAGTTGACTTTGAGTCAGCTCAGTGCTTCCCAGAGGTGAATAAGATGTTGGAGCAGAGCAGTTCGGGGGCAAAGGAAGAGTGTGGAGGAAGAAGGGGATGCTGAGAGAAGGAAGCGATCAAATTCCTCTACTGAATAGTTAATGAAGGATACGATTACAAAGTTCCACAACTTGGATCTCATGTCATGGTTGTCCATTTGCACAGCTTACTGGAACATTCCACTTTCTGATTGTGCTGAATGGCAAGGAAAAGAATTCTCCCTGTAGACAGCTTCCCTGGTCAGAAAGCAATGCTATTTGCTTGCATCTTTGACCAACAAAAATGAAATTCATCTTGATCCAATGCAATCTGCCCCCAGAACAGAGCATGTGTAAGACTCCCTGGGCACCGCCTCCATCCTGAATGACTGAAAGCAGGGCAGTAGGTGGTTTAATCACCCTGCTTCCTGACATGCTTGGAGATCCTGGAACACATGCATATGATCAAACATTGACCCTCTGAGGTTCACAAAACAACAAAGTACAGTGACCAAGGACCTGAGGGCTGATAGCAAGAAGGCACAGACCCCATATGAGAACACTATAGACCATCAATAGAGAACAGGTGCAGTAGAGAGTAGTAGCATGGCTAAGTGAGATTTAAGAGAGATCTGTCTCTGTGTGAGCTGATGAAGAATATTGCCCCATTATGCATGGAAGGCTTCCTTTCATCCACAAAGAAAAACAATGGATGGAGCTAGAGATAATTACTATTTGCCAAAATGAGTCATCTCCAAAAGATGTTCCATGTTTTCTCTCATAGCCAGAATCTGTTTTTGGTTTTGTTTTTCCTAGACAAGTTGTCTCTGTCTGAAACCTATTCTGGAACTAGCTCTGTAGATTAGGCTAGCCTCTCCTGAGTGCTGGGGTTAAAAGTTCAGAATCTAGTTTTAAGCAATGTGGAAGCAGAAGGAATTTGTGATGGAGAGGAGGACTAGAGAGTGGGTCAGAATGGTGACAAGGAGTAGGGGTATAAATAAATAAGAGCAAAGGACAACACACAAATATATGCGACATCATAATGAAACCCATTCTTTATGAGCTGATTTATAAATGTCTGTGAAAGAATACTGAGGTATTAAAGAAAGGAAAACATTGTAAGGAAGACTGGAGAGGCATGATAGGAGGTTGGAATGGACAGTGTGACTAGGGAAGAAGGAGATCACGGCTAAGAAGGGCTTGAAGTCAGGTTGACAACTGCTGTTGGTAGTTGGCTTTTGCTTGTTGTCTGGAAATGGGGTCTTCTCATGCTAGGCAACTGTTCTAACACTGATCTATATTCCCAGTACAAATCATCTGTAGGGTGAACCTTGATAGCCTACTTGGATGAATTAGCAAACACTCATCTGGGTGTGTCTGAGGGTACTGCCAGAGGTTGGACCCTGACAGTTCCGGTTTAATGCACTGATAGATTTGTAGTTTGATGGTACTACTAGTAGGAGTCATATGGTAGGAGACAAGACCTGGTTGGACAAAATAGACATTGAAGGTGTACTTGGGGACTATGTCTTGCCCTGGCCTCTCTCTGTATTCCTTCTCTTAGCTTTTTGTCTACCAGGAAGTGAAAATCGATCTCTGCTCTACTGCATGAAGCCCTCTCATGAGGACTAGCCCTGCCACACAGTCTCAGCTACATGATGTGTTATGAGTAGTTTTTCCTGGCGGTCTGGGCCTTGCCAGCCCCAAATAATACACAGATACTCTGTATTTGATATAATGCTGTTGGCCAGTTACTAGTTTCTTGTCGGCTAGCTCTGTCTTAAATATTAACCCATTTCTATTAATCTAAGGATTTCCATGTGGTCTCATCTTACCAGATAGAGACCCCAGCATTCTTCTCTCTCAGTCCTCCATCTTGAATCTGATGACAGATAATTATGGTTATAGTTTTCCTTAGTTAACACTAAAGATAAGTTACATATAAGACTTTAGACTGACAAAGATAGGACAGATGATAGAATATTTTCTTTAAATCTTACTAAATGTTAATGAACTAAATATTGTTAACTGTGATTCTTATTTGATAACTGTTGTGTGATACATTTTGCTATGCTAAGGTTAAAACCCTTCTTTTTATTTTAGACAGAAAAGAGATGATGGGAGATGTCATCCTGTGAATATGTTTCTCTTATTGGTTAATGAATAAAGCACTGTTGGCCAATAGGAAAGCAAGATAGGTGGGACTAGGAAACAAGGAGGAGAGAGGAAGTAAGAGGGAGGAGTCAGCATGTGGAGACTAGAGAGAGCAGAACGCCGGCACCTCTCACTGGTAAGATGAGATCACGTGGAAATACTTAGATTGATAGAAATGGGTTACTATTTAAGACAGAGCTAGCGGATAAGAAACTAGTAACAGGCTAACAGCTTTATATGAAATACAGCATCTCTGTGTGTTATTTGGGGCTGGTGAGGCACTGGAACCAGGCTGGGGGGTGGGGACTACTCATAACAATGATGCTCTACCCAAGATTATGGTATAAGTGATCAAGTACTGAACTTCATAAAAGCATAAGCCAAAACAAAAATCCTTCACTCCTCCCCTTAAGCTATTAACATCGGGCATTTAATCATAGCAATGAGAAAATTAACCAACACAGAACCCTTTGCCAGAGCCTATAAAGCATCAGCTTTACTTTGGGGAAATGTGCTTTCTGTAGGCAAAGGCCAAGTGGGGAGATTCATGCTGGCTCCACAGGCAGATTGCTCTGTGTGCTATACAACCTATACTACTATATATGGTGTTGCAGGGTAGAGACCCAAAGACCACTCAGCATGACCAAGTCTGACTTGAGAGTCTGTATTAAGTCAACTGGCAATTGCCTGAAAAGAAACATGTTTCATAGAACAGCCCCAAACGCTTTTTACAGGCATCTTCTAAAGGCAAAGAACACAAAAAATACTACATCCTGGTTGGCAGTTACAGGGTGATGTAAGGGAAGCAAGCAAGGAAGCAAGCAAGCAAGCAAGCAGTTTAACAGAAGCCAAGAACACCCAGTTAGCTGGGGCATTTTGACTGGAGTTTCTAGAATAGGGTTGGTGTCTCCTCCCAGAAATAGAAACCTTCACTAAGACAGTAGCCTACTAGTCTCCAGGCTTCCTCAACTGCTACACCAGGCTTGTTTATTATTGGGGTTTTCTTGTAGGGCCTCCACTATGGCCCTGGTACTCCTCTCATCATCCTGGCTCTCCATTGCTTTTCTGTTGTTAAACACCTTTTGAGCTACCTTCAGCAATTGGAACCTATTCATACCTTCAATTTCCTCTAATCTTTGTAACTTTCCCCCTAATATCTGAGGCCAACTGGGTGACAACTGCAATCATTTTTAGGAGCTGTGTATAATTTTCCTAAAAGGGCCTAGCAAAAAATTGTCCAAATTCTCCTTGGTTAATATTGGACAGAGGGAAAATCCATTCTAGCTGGGCTGAATTGTCCAGCATCAATCCCCTTACCTGGCCAGGAGAAGCCTCTATTCCTTTAGGGAATGGTGGGTTTTTGAGGTTTCTAATTACGCAGACCATGGGCCATGAAAGAGAAAGGAGTGGAGCATCCTCTGTCCCCAGGAGTGGGCTGTGTCCAGCCTCCCTTTTGTGTCCTAGACAGAAGGACCTTAACCAGACTTACCATGGAGATGACAGACCAGGCAACTCCCACTGAAGGATATTTAGACAAGGGTGTCAGAGGGCCCCGGACTGCTATGAGCACCAATATCCAAGATCATTTCTCCTGGAGCCCTGAAACATCTCAGGTTGCACCCATTTGAGGAAGTCTACACGTCATGGTCCTTGAACTGCTGAGATCTAGGGGTTGGACCAACTGGTGAAGGAAACTGCTGAGACCCCCAAATGTTGTGGGGTAGAGACCCAGAGACTACTCAGTGTGACCGAAGTCCAAACTGAAAGTCCGTATAAAACCAGAGTGGAACTTCCTAGAGAGAAACACTTCTCACAGAACAGCCTCACATGCATTATACAGGGAGCGTTTAAAGGCAAAAAACACAGAAAAAAAACTACAACCTGGTTGGCAGTTGCAAACAGTTTAGCAGAAGCCAAATAATGCAGTTAGATGGGGGCACTTTGACCCCAGGTTTCTAAAAGGTTGGGTACATTCCCAAGGTGGAGGTTGGAGAGGCGGTCAGTTTCAAGGTAAACCAAAGATGGCTCCATCTGAGGCAAGATGGAGGAACATTTGCTCTGTCACAATGGCAATGCCATTTGGTTAAAAAATGTAGAATAGCAGGTAATGTGACAACAGAACTGTGAGAAAATTCCACCTAGAGACCTTGAGGTGGTTCAACCAACCAGAAAAGTGTTTGCCACCAATGATGGCATCCGGAATCCAGTTCCTGGGAGTGATACTGCTGAAGAACAGAGTCAACTCCTGAAAGTTGTCCTCTGCCCTCCACACATGCACTGTGGCACACAAGATGCATGAACAACTGAATGAAGTAAGTGAATATTAAATACCATCTAGAACCCTTCCCTGGGAGCTCTGGAAGAGATTCAGGAGAGCAAGATGCTTCCTTCCTCTTTCCATGTGACAAACATCCAAGCCCACTGGCTTAAAAGAATATTACCTTGATTCACACATCAGCCATTGGGACTTCTGGGCTCCTGCTGGGCTTCAGTGGCTTTGCTAAATGGCTCAGTGATGGTTGGCAGGGGCTGGCTCAGCAAGGAGCCCCTCTCCTGTGGGGCTTATGAGCACTGTGGCTCCAACAGCACAATATCAAAACAGTTTAGTCAAATCACATGACTGCCCCCCCCTTATGAGAAGGGAATAGGGGGTATTGAAGCTAGGTAGAGACCGTCTCTTAGCAACAACTGGGTTCTTGTCCCACCACCTTCCTCCAAGAATGGAATGGGCAGTCAGCAAAGAGTACAAATAGGAAATTCCTTCGTTTGTCAATTAGGCATTAACAACCTTTAAATGAGATCAAACAATTTAAAATGGATTGCTATTTTGGGATGCAAATGAAGCAGACTTGAACTCTTAAGTAGCCCCAGAATGCCAGCCCAAGGTGGTCCCTTTCAGGGAGTGCATGTGTGTGTGTGTGTGTGTGTGTGTGTGTGTGTGTGTGTGTGTGTGTGTGTGTGTATCTGAGAGGCCAGGGATGTCAGGACAGAGACCTTGGAGTTGTAATTACAGATGGTTGAAAGCCTTCTGGCATGATATGCTAGGAACCAAACTTCATCTCAGGAAGACCAGAACAAGCTGATGAGCCACTCTCCAGCCCCCAAGCTTTTCTTTTGAGAAACAATCGCTTAAACATTTACATTTCACTTTGAGTAAAGTATACACACATGCATTTAATTTTTGTAAATTAATTCAGCTGAGATTAATGATGAAACGGAATAAATTGCTCAAAGTCATTTCATAAATCATTGGAGGAGTGGGTGACATTTCCACAAAATGTAGAAAGAATGTGAATAATTAGGAGTTGGTTATATAATGCTTGGAAAGACAAGATTTAGGCACCCAACCTCATTCTTAGTATTTCAAAAGCAACTCACTAGGACATCTTATCAGAACTTAGAAAAAAGTGTGTTGCTCTGATAATGCCCGCGTCCTCTAACATTCACAGCAGAATCACAGGAGTGTGTGTGCCTCTCCAGTATTCGGGCAGGATGCGGGAATGAGATAAAATGTCTCTCACTCTTCCTTATCCTCACTACTATTCTCAGTACCCCATCTGCCCTCCCATTTGTCTTCCTTCCCCTCCTCTCTCTATGTGCAGAACATTGTTTAGAATTCAGTTTGGCTTCTGTAATAGACATAACATGTTCACATTCATTTCTCTGTTCTAATCTAGGGCAATGATAACCCAAGGTAGATAAATACCTCCTTCCATGAGAACACCCCGGAGACCAGGTTCCTTCTAGCTCATTGTTATTGCCTACATTCTTACAGTGGTTCAAGAATGAAGTGTACTTGTTTTAGTCCATAGGAAGGGAGAGGTTAGTCCTCTCCTTTGCATTTTAATCATCTCCTACCAAGTAGGACTCACTTGCTCACACGGTGTCCTGGAGTTGACTGGGGAGCTGAGAAGTGGCCTCTTTGGGGTGATAGATTTGCATTCAGTTTAGCCTCTATGGACTGTTCACAGACAGTCTTGTTTGTAGACTGCATGGCTCTGGGGTGGAGGTGGGAGCACAGCAAGCAGTCTCTAGTGCATGTTTTGGGGGGAAAGAAAAACAGAAGAAAAGGAGGAGGGGAAGGAGGGGGAGGAAGAAGGGGGAGGAAGAAAAGAAGGAGGAGGAAGAGGAAGAGAAGAAGAAGAGGAGGGATGGAGGAGGAGGAAGAGAAGAAGAATTCTCTTGTTCTGGACCAGGAGTAGGCTGTAGAGGAAACATCTACACTCCAGGTTTTCACGAGAAGGTGTCAGACCCCTGTAGAATCCTGAGCAAAGACCTCATCCCACCCAGGTGCCTCCCTCAGAGCAATCTTCAAGGATACCAGGAGAGGGGCAGCCTTTCCCATCTCAGGCTGTTTTGTACTAGCACCTCCTCACAAGGTAGGGTATTGGTTGCTTCTCTGACACTATGTGGATGAGCTCCAGCTCACCTCACTGGGCTATAGAATTGAATCATGATGGGGACAAGGATGAAACTCCACAGATACTCATTCAAGGTAGAAGGAAGGCAGCCATAGCCCTGTGTATGATGATGAGAAACAGCCGTATTTCCATCAGTAGTGACACAGAAAGGACTTAAGGAGACCCTACATTCAGTTTGCTATTATACAACTGTGGCACCATTATGAGGTGGGGCTTATGAACCATCCAGAACGAAAACAGAGCACAGGGTAGCAGAGCAGAGGGTGGCACCTGCCTTAAGTCACTTGCCCAAGCATGTGCTTTGTCCTGTGGCTCCAAGCACAAGGTGTGGCCCCCTCAAGCCAGAGAGCAAAGATGTATGAAGCAGGAGCCTGGGAACAGTTTTAGTCAGTGGCATCTGGCACCATGGTAAAGGATTGCTTGTTGTGAATTAAGCAGCTTTCACTAAACCTAGTGAATCACATTCTTCATGAGTGAGTTAACTGGTGCTGAATGCTCAGAGAGTCTAAGTAGGCGGAATTGCTCTGCCAGAGTACCCATTACCTCCAAACTCAACATCCCCTCCTGGAGCAGGAAGTGGGACCCAAACACTTAGGAAGCTTATGAAACTTGGAGGGCTTGGGAAACCATGAAAAATCATGAGACTGGGGAAGCTCAGTTGTAGATTCTGTAAGCTGCAGAACTTTGCAGAGAATCTGCCTGCAAATCACGTAAGGGGCTCCAGGATGCAGCTTTTGTGACTTGTCACCCATGCTGGGATGGGCTTTCATCCCTGAATCTCCCATGCTCCAATAAGGAAACACAACAAACTCACAATCATCAAGCTACACTTGGGTTGAACTGTTCCTTTGGTCTGTGCTCTGTCGGAGGCAAATCAGCGTCTGCTCATAGCACACAGCGTGCTCACTCAGAAGAGCTGCCATGGGGTGGGGAGGGGGGGTGGGCAGGTGAAGAGAACCCTGCCAGGAGATAAAGGCAGCTCAAGTGCCCACTGATGAACAAGCAGATAATTCCAGTATGGTTGAGGAAGTGAAGGAGTCTAGTCTAGTCACTAGTCACTTAGTCACTAGTCACTAAGTGAAGTGAGCAGATCCAAGAAGACAACCACTCCTGGCTCCAGTGACAGAAAGAGGTGATACTGTCAGGAGCTGAGGGGCTGTGAGAGGGGTTAGTGTTTCCAGGCTCCGGAGTTCCCTGTGGATTGATGTGAGAGTTCTGGAGGTGACTGTGGTGGTGGCTGCACAATAATACAGATGTGTGCAATGCCATGGGCACACTGCACAGTTAAGAAAGATGCTTCCTGCGTGCATATTTTACCACAATACCAACAGCATAGATTCCTAAGTCCTTTTCCGGGAAACCCTGACTCAGAGAGACTAGGAAATGTGGGGGCTTGGGGGGAAAGTCCTCCAAGAAGAATCCCAAAACACAATCACTACCAAGAAAGTTTGTTTCAGAAACTGTTCAGAAACCACCAGATGCAAGGCCTTCAAGAGAGTAGGGGTATTGGAGCAGCATAGGTGTGTGAGGCTGGCTCCCACTTCTACTTCAGGCAAAGCTGAGATTTGAGCCCAGAGCTACATGAAATGCATGCACAGGCTTGCCACACTAGAACCATCATCTCCATCCACAGAGGGATGTTTGTCTCTTTTTGTTTGTCAGAAAGACCCCTGAACTGTCCTGGGAATTCAAACAGGCTGGTACAGAGCCCAGAGGCCTCAGACTTACCAAGGAAGGTGCAGAATGCTTCTAATTTTAAATTAAAGTAAGGTAACATTTGATGCGGTTAGACCAGACCTTGAAAAAAACAATACTCCATGCTGTGAGGGTAAGAAAATCCAGTGTGGGGCAGTCATTCTCATGCACTATGAATCATAGAACATACTGGAATGCTTTTGTGGACATAGTTTGGAAACATCTATTAAAAATTTTAAAATCTGTGCCATTACTTCAACATTGCTATTCCATTCCTAAACCTCCTGCCTAAAAACAGTCAGAGCCACAAAATTTCTACAGATGAGAATTAGCTAAATGAATAATGTCCATACAACGGAGTGTGAAGCAGTTGCAAAAATGATGTCATAGAACAATGGATGATACCAAAAGGTCCCCACAGTGCAAAGAAGGGAGAGAACACAAAAACAGCATGCAGAACACACTCCTTCTACTTGATTCGTGGTGACTGTGTCTGTTAAGTCCAGTGCAGCTGACCATTCTTCAAGTCATGTCCACTGAGACAGGCTGCTGACTAACACAGGCTGTCCATTCCTGGAGTCATGCCCACGGAGATAGGCTGAGTGCTGGAGACATAGCAACTCCCCCAGATTCTCTGTAAACTTCCACACTTCCCAACTGCCCCTTCGTGAAAAACCAGCAGATGCAAGGCCTTGGTACCTTGTGGATCTTTATTCTGATCCCCTACTCTCATATGAAGTCAGTCCCACAGGAAGGTTTTGTGTAGGGAGGAGAGAGAGACCGATAGCCTTAGAAAGGGGGCTGTTATGCTTACGACTGTGTCTCCTTGGCTAAGCAGTTCTCTCTGGCCTTCTTCAGAATAGTCTAGAAATGTCAGGAGTTTGGAATTGTGTCCTGCCTACAGCCTGCATACCCCCACCATACTCCCTTGGAACTCCCCTGACCACTTTTTCTAACACTTTCATTTGCATGAGCCCTAATTCCTGCAGTGAGTTACTTTGTCTTCATAATAAATCAAGCAGCCTTCATCTGGGGCCTCTTTCCAGGTTAAACATGACTTTTTCCTTTTAGTCAGCAGCCAGAGAAACATGCTGTTTTTATTCTGCGGTGAAACCCCACATAAACACTGCTGTTTTCCTCCTTGATTTTTGCCTGGAAAGGGACCTGGAGATTGCTCCAGTGTTCAGGATGTCTGCCACCAGCCTGCCAGCAGTGGCAGTCTCTTCCCTGGGGACAGGCTCCAGTCTTATTTGTGACAAGCAAGGAGCAGGTGTATTTGGAGGCAGAAAGTCTCAAGATCACAAGACTGGCAAACATGCCAGGCACCTGTCTACACTAACCTGTAATTATATCGCCTCTGCTGAATCCACAGCTCGAGGCGGGCCTCTTCCTGCAAAGCTTGCTCTCTGTTTGATCTTGACAGGCCTAGAGAAGCAGCCACTGCATTTGGGTAGAGATGCCTGGCTGAGGTAAATTTTCTGTGGTGTGGTTCACCACACCTGCCAAGCATATATATTTCCTGTCTAAACCCTTCCACTGCCTTTAAGCAGACAAAGTCTGGCCAGTTCAATACCGTAATTCAGAAAGCAGAGGGAGAGAAACCTCACAGCTCATTTACAGTGCTGGGTGGATTAAGCAATTACTATAAGAGAATATTAAATTTTTTCAAGGCTCAGCAGGAGTCCCACCTTGTACACAGAACTGCCCAGGGAACCTCAGCTGACTGCCAGTGCCCAGCACACCCATGTCTATATAGCCCCCAGGCTTATCTGATGAATCAGTCACAAATAGTCACTGGGGATGGTTTGTGCTCACAGCTGTCCTGGACTCAGCAGCGGTTTCCAGTTGCATCATTGGGTCCTCTTTATCTGTCTGCTAAAGCAATAAAACCGCAGCCTGGTGGACTGATGCAAACCCTTACCTTGTGCTGTCTGATGTCATTCATGTAATACAGCACACATGCTTTGTAACTGTCACTAGAGGACACCCTTCCTTAGCCACCCCTGCTCTGGTACTGAGTAGACAGCATGAACAATCTAGCCAGGATCTTCAAGGGTGTGCTGTGTGCAGACTTCTTTGGGGAAACCTGCTTGAATTAAAGTATTGTATTTTCACATCATCACCAGAGGGCCTCTGTGTGTGGATGAGTGGACCTACATCCACTCATGTGTTCACAGCTAAGCTGTTGCAAAGACATTGTCACTACTTTGTGCAACATTTACTAAACATCCACCATATAGCAGAGATTGTGTCACTTGCTGTAGCTTCCCATTTAATGAGGAATTTTTGGCCATGAGCATCTTCCATGAAAGGCAGCACCCTGAAAATGACCTGAAGTATAAGTTAAGACCTGAAGTCTTAACACTTAAAGTGTAGAGTCAGGTGGTATCTGATCCTGTTGATACCACCTGACTGGCTTATATAGCATCTTTACTTTAATGATACCATTCAGACAGAATTCCATTTGAGGGCTTGTGTGTGTGTGTGTGTGTGTGTGTGTGTGTGTGTGTGTGTGTGTGTGTTGGGCAGTGTGTGCTGTATACACAGGTGTTTGCACTTGTGTTCAGACGTTACATAGGAGCCATAGAAAGGCATACAATACTTTCTTCTATTGCTCTCTACCATATTCGCTTTGCTGTACTCAGAGTCAGGACACCCCAAAGACCACCAAGAGACCAGATCCAAAGTAAAAGCAAACAGTCTTTTAAAAAATTATTCCAGCATGCTGGGCTGGTCATCATACACAAAGGGAAGATGGCTACGACCCTGAGAAGGAGGTGGGGGCTTCTTTTAAGCCTTTCTGAGTGGAGTGTCTAAGGAACTTAGGTATATCCTATCATTTTAGATATGATTAGCTCAAACAAGTGGCAATTGTTTTAGTATATTCTAATGGGCTGGGGCTAGTTGGGAGCTGGTCAGGGCTACAATTTTCCATTTTGGGGCAGACCTGGACAAGCCCCAGGCCCTATCCTTGAGCCGCTGTGGAGGCTGGCTCAGGCCTGGCCTGGCCTAGTACTGCATGTACCCAGTCTCTTCCTTGCTGTTGAGGGTGTTGGAGATTGTCTGTCCTTTATTCGTGGCTTTTCCTCAGAAACTGCTTCTTCAGTCTCAGGAAACTGAAATTGAAGCCTGATGTCTGAGAGAAGACTGGGCAGCCTGTAACAGCATCTGTTCAGTCCTTTCACCCTGGGACAAGATCTCTCACTGAACTTGAAGTTTGTTATTTTGGCTTTGCTGGCTGGCCAGCCAGTTCTTGGAAACTATGTGTCACCACACCCACTGAGGCGTTGAACTCCCATGCTCATGCACTAAGCTTTTCTCTTCGATTCCTAAACTATTTCAATGATCTGGGAATGAGAGAGGGATTCAAAGGAGTATATTAGAAATTTGTTTTTTTGTTGGGATTGAAGTATTCCAGAATTGAGATACAAATTTAAAAATCATTATGTCTGCATCCATATGTTAAATTTTCTGTGCTCAGAGCTCTGTCTGATTATATTGATAAATGAAAATGTCAGTAGTGGTCAACCAGATGTCTGATCAATATTTAAAGCTGGTGGGAGAAGGAACGGAAAGGGCCTGCAAAGAAGTGTCCGGAAGGCCTGATACTGGCAGATACTAGTGCTGGTGTAGGTCGTTTATTAACTCAACCATGCCTCACAGTAGCAAGGAGCCATGGAAAGGAAGCTGACTCACAGAAAGGTTGTGGGATGTGTTTAGAGCCTTCCATCTGGAGTAGAGCTGATTTCAACTGGTCTGTGGCAGCAGGAGTGGGGCGGAGCAGGGGGGCACCTGTTTGTTGATTGACTTTTATATGTGGATCGTAAGTAACCCACAGCCTGTGTAAAGATGCCTATATATCTCCAGGCACTCACTAAATTCCTTGTACTCTTCTTGCTCACCCTCAGAATTTTACCAATGAGAGAACAAAGAGCCAAAATGGGAGGGAACTGTCCAGGATATCAGGGTTAGTTCAGGTGAGGGTGGGGTGCCAACAGACTTCTGTGGAATTTGGAAGCCAGTGGCTACCCCACCCTAAGCCGTCTCTTCAGTAGCTGGGCACGTGATCTTGAACAAATCAGCAAGTTTCCTTCACATCAGCTTCCTCTCAGAGCTTAAACTCGGCTTGATTGTGAGGTCTGCAGCTAGTGACATCATTAATATGAATGAAGTGCCACCCCCTCCCTAGTCATCATTCCTGGGTGAGCTGTAAGGGTGTTCAGGAGATGAGACTGGGGGGGACGACTCTATATGGTCCATAGGTGATTCATACAGCCAAGGCCCATGTGTGACCTCAGGGAGTTCTTCAAGGTCTTTCCTGAGCCCCACTAAGCCTCCCATCTCTGCCAGGATCTTCTGTGCAAATACAAATTAAACTATGATCTGGCCTGCATACTCCAACTCAATTGACACCACTGAAGCTCCTGCAGAGAGCCCCAGTGCCTGGTACTCACCGTGAGCTCATTAAAAAATCTTTCCATTTTTTATTTGGCTTTTATTGGTTGGCTTATTGAGGACAGGTGGAAGTACCTGGGTTAGGGGGCACAGGTTTGGAGCCCCAAGTCAAATACATAAGTTCCTTTAATGCTACTGAGGGCTTACCACAGTTTGAGCATATCCTCCAGGGCAGGGAGAAAATAAAGAGATAAAGGGCAGGAAAGAATGGCACTCACAAGTGAGCAGAGTCCCCATAGTCACTGAGACAGACACGCTGTCTTCCTCCCACCCTGCCTTTTAGCATCAGACCCCCGTTAACCCTTTTACAGCAGCTCCCTGGACCAACATTGAGGCGGAAGGAGCCAGTCTGCCTCTGGCTTCCTTGCTTCGGGAGCCCGTACAAAGATGCCTCTGTGCAGCCACAAGGGAAGACAGTATAGACACAGGAAGGAAGCCCTAGGAAGACAGGAAGTTGCTGTGAGGGATGTGAAAGCCCAGCCCCCTCTGACTCCTCAGCATCTACAAATCCCTAAAGCCTTGGTCCATTAGTTCCTTCTTCCTAGAATGTGCCCCCTCTCTCCAGCTGGGCTGGTCTCCCAGTGGGGTCTTCCTCCATTTCCCTTTCCCGTCTCTAGTCACAAACACTTCTTACTCCATCAGTATTAGTCAGGATCAAACACCACCAGCAACCATTCCCCCCCAGCAAGTCAGTGTGTGGATGACAAAGATCTTAACACAGGAGACTGGTGGCATACGTGATAGAAGAACCCAGAAGACAAGCACTTGACAAAATAAATAAGAGGTTAGCATTTGCAGGAAATAGTCCTGCTCCCCTGGTGGAGCGGCAAAGCCTAAGGCAAGGGCCACCAGATGTGAGCCAGAGATCCAGAGGAGATGCACCCACCAGCATACTTCCCTGTCCCTTGGTCCATTCTCCATCCTCTCCCGCATGAGTCTCCAGACCCCCACTTCTGGGTCAGTCCCTACTCTTACAAAGTCAGGTTTCCATATCTGAGCTTCTAGAATATGCTGGGCTTTCTCGTATTATCTCAGTTAACTCTGTGACCATCATGAATACATATTCTCATGTTCCAGGTGTGAAGACAGGGATCCACCCCACCCACCCGAAAGTAGGCCAGCAGAACTGAGATCCAACTTGGATCCCAAAGTTCTTTCCTTTACTAGGGATAAATACTGATGCACTACCAGAGGCCACATAGACTGCCTATGCTGGTTTCCCAGCTATCAGACTGGGGTCAATGAGCTCCCCCTTGCTCAGGTCAGGTGTTTCTGTAGGTTTCTCCAGACTGGTCTTGACCCCTTCGCTCATCACTCCTCCCTCTCTGCAACTGGATTCCAGGAGTTTGGCTCAGTGTTTAGCTGTGGGTGCCTCCTTCTTCTTACATCAGCTAGCGGATAAAGGCTCTAGGATGGCATATAAGGTAGTCATCAATCTCATTATCAGTGAAGAGCATTTAAGATAGCCTCTCTACTATTGCTTAGATTGTTAGTTGGGGCCATCCTTGTAGATCTCTGGACATTTCCCTAGGGTCATATTTCTCTTTAAATCTATAATGGCTCCCTGTATTGTGGTATCTCTTTTCTTGCTCTCCTCTATTCTTCGCCTGACTCAATTTTCCTGCTCCCTCATGTCCTCCTCTCCACTGCTCTTCTCCTCTTTTCTTTCTCCTAACTCCTCCCCCTCCCCCAATGCTCCCAATTTGTTCAGGAGATCTTGTCCCTTTCCCCTTCTCAAGGGAACCATGTATGTCTCTCTTAGGGTCTTCCTTGTTTCTTAGCTTTTCTGGCAGTGTGAATTGTAGGCTGGTGATCCCTTGCTCTATGTCTAAAATCCATATATAAGTGACTATA
This sequence comes from Cricetiscus sungorus, assembly GCA_030556225.1. Lineage (NCBI taxonomy): Eukaryota > Metazoa > Chordata > Mammalia > Rodentia > Cricetidae > Cricetiscus > Cricetiscus sungorus. The sequence continues at coordinate 8,911,694 of JANBXA010000741.1, forward strand.
TACTATGTTTGTCTTCTTGTGACAGGATAACCTCACTCAGGACAATTTCTTCTAGTTCCAACCATTTGCCTGTGAATTTCAAGATTCCATTGTTTTGGGGTTTTTTGTTTTTTTTTGTTTTGTTTTGTTTTGTTTTGTTTTGTTTCCGCTGAGTAGTACTCCATGTGTCAATGTACCACATTTTCTCCATCCATTCTTCAGTTGAGGGGCATCTAGGTTGCTTTCAGGTTTTGGCTATTACAAATAATGCTGCTATCAACATAGTTGATCAGACATCCTTGTTGCATGAATGTGCATCTTTTGGGTTTATGCCTAAGAGTGGAATTACTGGATCTTGAGGTAGACTAGTTCCCATTTTCCTCAGGAACCGCCATACTGATTTCCAAAGTGGTTGTAGAGTTTGCACTCCCACCAGCAATAAAGGAGTGTTCCCCCTTCTCCACATTCTCTCCAGCATTTGATTTACATTTCCCTGATGGCTAAGGATATTGAGCACTTTCTTAAGTGTCTTCCAGCCATTTTAGATTCCTCTATTGAGAATTTTCTATCTAGTTCTGTACTTCACTTTTTAATTGGATTGGATTTGGTAACTAGCTTCTTGAGTTCTTTGTATATTTTTGAAATCAGCCCTCTGTCAGATGTGGGGTTGGTGACTATCTTTTCCCATTTTGTGGACTGCCATTTTGTCTTGTTGACTGTGTCCTTTGCCTTACAAAAGCTTTTCAGTTTCAGGCGGTCCCATTTATTAGTTGTTAATCTCAGTGTCTGTGTTACTGGTGTTAAGTTCAGGAATTGCATTGATGGGGATTGCATTGAATCTGTAGATTGCTTTTGACGAGATTGCCATTTTTACTATGTTGGTCCTACCGACCCAAAAGATACCATTTTTGTGGTATCTTCTTTAATTTCTTTCTTTAAAGACTCAAAGTTCTTATTATATACATCTTTCACCTGTTTGGTTAGCATTGCCCCAAGATATTTTTTGTTGTCTGTGGCTATTGTAAAGGGTGATGATCTCTGATTTCTTTCTCAGCCCCTTTATTGTCTGTATATAGTAGGGCTACTAATTTTTTTTTGAGTTAATCTTGTATCCTACCACTTTGCTGAAGGTGTTTATCAGCTGTAGGAGTTCCCTGGTAGGGTTTTTTTGGGTCACTTATGTAAACTATCATATCATCTGCAAATAGTGACAGTTTGACTTCTTCTTTTCCAATTTGTATCCCCTTGATCTCCTTTTGTTGTCTTATTACTCTAGCTAGAACTTCAAGTACAATATTGAAGAGATATGGAGAGAGTGGACAGCCTTATCTTGTTCCTGATTTTGGAGGAATTGCATTGAGTTTCTCTCCATTTAGTTTGATGTTGGCTGTTGGTTTACTGCATATTGCTTTTATTATGTTTAGGTATGTTCCTGTATCTCTGATGTCTCCAAGACCTTTATCATGAAGGGGTACTGGATTTTGTCAAAGGCTATTTCAGCATCTAGTGAAATGATCATGTGGTTTTTCCTTTTCAGTTTGTTTATATGGTGTATTACATTGATAGATTTTTGTATGTTGAACCATCCCTGCATCCATGGGATGAAGCCTACTTGGTCATGGTGCATGATTTCTCTGATGTGTGCTTGGATTCAATTTGCCAGTATTTATTGAATATTTTTGCATCAATGTTCATGAGAGATATTGGTCTGTAGTTCTCTTTCTTAGTTGTGTCTTTGTGTGGCTTGGGTACCAAGGTAATTGTAGCCTCTAAAAAATAGTTTGGTAATGACCATTCTGCTTCTATTGTATGAAACAGTTTGAGGAGTATTGGTATTAGCTGTTCTTTCAATAGTAAGGAAGAGCAGAGCTTCTTAAACTCTTCCCTTCTGCTTCCCCTTTTCACTTGAGAACTTTTTAGATGACCCCAGGCATATGTGTGTCTGATACGGGTATATTAATCAGACATCTACTTATCAGTCATAAAGACATTTCTTCAACATACATACAATTTTATTAGTTATTAAAAACAATACCAAATATGCATGCTAATGAGATGTATGTATTTATTTATTTGCATACAAATAATTAACCTTTGGCTGGCAGGGAGATTAGTCAAAAATTAAAAGCATTTTTTGCTCTCATGGGGGACCTGTTTGGCTCTTAGCATCCATGTGGTGGTTTACAACCACCTGTAAATCTAGTTTCAAGGACTCCAACTCCCACTTCTGACCTTGCCTGGCTTCTGCACCCATGTGATGCCCACACATACATTCAGGCAATACATATACATGTAAAATTAATAAAATTCTTCTCTTTTGTGTAGTTTTTCTAGAAAGGGTTATTCTATGTAACAGCTCTGGCTGTCCTGGAACTCACTTTGTAGACTAGGCTGGCCTGGAACTCACAGAGATCCATTCATCTGACCCTGCTTCCCAAGTCCTGGGATTAAAGGCATATGCACCATTGCCTGTCAGGAAAATTCGTTTTTGTTTTTTGTTTTTTTTAAAAAAAAAAAACCTGGCTGAATATTTGACACTGCAGGATGTGGAGCATCTTCAACATTCAGAGGTATTTTGATTTTACAGTTATAAATGCTAAGAATGCTGCTTTGCCTAAATACATAGGACAAAGTAAAAGAATTATATTTAGGAACATTTCAGAAATTATTGAAAATTCTTTCCTAATTTCAAGACAAAATTCGTTCAGCTATCATTTTCTGAAACTCAAGTTATCAATTCAAACAGTAATTTTTAAAATCAAACATTCTAACTCAATGCAATCCCAAGGTTACTAGTTAGACGCTTACATGATGAGAACTGACAACAAAAAAGTCCTCAGTCTCTGTTTCTAATAATTAAACCATCATGTTTCCATAGAAACAGAAAACATTGCATGCACAGTAAAAACAGTCCGTTCCATAGCAGATACTACTCTAGCTCATGAGCCAAAGTTTTTCAGGTCACTCACTGTCCTTGAGAGTGTGCATTGTTGGCAGTGTGAGGTGTGTATGTTGTGTGTTCAGAACCATGCTGTGTGTTGATGACACTCAGCACAGTATGGGTGAGAGTTGCCCACTACACATTTCATTTGAAGATAAATTTTGGTCCTTGCACATTCAGAACCCTTCTATTGGATCCCAACCTTTCTAGGCTTTCACATTCCAAATTGGGTGTCACCCACAGTTGAAGAAGCCATGTGCTAAAGAACACCATCTGTTTTATTCATTCTCATACTCTCAGATCCAGAACCACAAATCTCAATAACCTATTATTGAGGAAACAAACTCAGAGTTGCTTAGACGAGGCATAGAAGGATTTAGTCCATTCCCTTCCAGAAGCTGTCAAAAGTGCTGTTTTAGTTCAGACTGCTAAAACAGGATTCTTTAAACTGGCTAATTTATAAACTTTATCCTATTCATTATTATTGTGTGTGTACATATGGGTGTATGAGCACATGGTATGGATACTTACGGGAGTGTGCATGCTATGCACAAGTGTGGAGATCAGACAAAGTTGTGCAATTGGGCTCTCATTTCACTTTCACCAGGTACTACAGATCTGATGGGACATCAGGGCTTGATCAGCAAGTGCCTTTAACCATTGGACCATCCTTCTGCCACCCACCCCAACTCCTGAGGTAATTTAGAAACAACATAAATGTTTCTAGGACAGGATGAAGTCACAGAGGTTCCCTCTCTGCTGCACAGATGGTCAATTCATTACTTTTCTGTTGCTGTGATAAAAACAATGTGACTCAAGGCAACTTAAGAGTTTATTTTAGCTTGCCTAATAATGGATTGGCTCTGACAGTAGAAGCAGGAAGCAGAGAGCTCATTTTATCCACACAACAGAAATCTGTGAATAAAAAGTAGGGTGGGCCACATTTTTTCAAAATCTACCTCCAGTTATATATTTCTCCCAACAATGCTTCACATTCTAAAAGTTCTATAACCTCCCCAAACAACACTGTCATCTGGTGACTGGGTGTTCAAATGCACAAGCTTCTTATTCAAGTCCCAACATTCCATCCTCTGGCCCCATAGGCTCACGGCCATCTCATGCATTTAGTCCAACTTCAAAAGTCTCAGCACCGTTTAAATGGCCAAAGTCACCTTTGAGACTCAAGACAGACTCTTAACTGTGACTCCCTATAAGATAAAAATGAAACAATTATATATGTACTTACAACATAAAACAGCACAGAATAGATGTTCTTATTCTAAACAGAAGGAATGGGGGCATGGTGGGGAAATGCTGGATCAAAACAAGACCGACATGCAGTAGGACAAACGTCAAATACTGTAGCTTCATGTCCTATGTTTGGGGCTTCAGCATAAAAGGGCTTAGAAGACTCCACCCCTCCCAGTTGCCTGCAATACCTGCCCTGCCTCTCTCTTGGCCTGGTTCCACTTGCTGTATGAAGCTCTCCTTTGCGTTGCACATACCCCACGTCTCTGGCATCTCCAGCATCTTGGGCTCTCCACTACAACAACCCAGGCTTCACCTTCTCAGCATTATCCAGTGGTTTCCCAGGGCTTCCTCACAAGGACGCCAACCCTGCCATGCATTGTCTAGCTTCAGTGTCTTCCTGAAATCATGGAGGAGGAACCCAAAACACTCTTAATCTTGTGTCCTTCTTATCTCCAAAACCATTACTGCATGGATAACACTGCCAAGTTTGGTTCCCAGCTTGGCAACGGTTTCCGGGGGATCAGAGTCCATCATGGTGAGAAGAGTATGGCCGCAGGAGCAGGAAGCAGAGAGAACGCCTTGAAGAGAACAGGAAGTAGGGCAAAGGTATGAACTCTCAAAGCCACGCCCAGTGATGTTCTCTCTCCAGCAAGGCTCCACCTTCTAAAGGTTCTAGAGCTGCCCCGTGCATCCCTGCCACTGGGAACTAAGTGTTCAGACTACAAGAGGTAGGACTCCTGAGGGTCCTCACACGGAAGGTGGAGTCAGAGAGTGCTACCTTTAGCCTCTTTATAAAAACACTAACCCGTTTACTTAAGCACGACCCAGGAATGCCTCTTCAACTGCCCCTAATGAGACTTCAATGGGCATTTGGTGGAGCACGTTCTGAACATCTCACTTTAAAACAACTCTGGATCACTCCAGACATGAGGGACAGGTTCTCCAAATGATTCCAGTTCTGGAGATGGGTGCATATGTAGCTGTGTGTAGTTCTGACAACTAAGAGCGTGTGTAAAACTTAAGCAAATCTGTTATGTAAATCTCCCTGTTCTTAGCAGCAGCAGCAGCAGCAGATAGATTTAATCCTGTTCCTCAGCATTCCAAACTATCTGGAGTGCCTATCATTCCTGTGCCTGCCTGCACTCAGGCCTGGACTGAAACTGCCCTTGGGATTCTAACATCAGGGCAGAACAAGGAGCCGTGACTCTCCAACGCCCCTGTGTAACATATGTTATTCTGTTTGGGGCCCTGGTAACATGGGTCCTCCTCCCTCTGTCTCACCTCTCTTCCCACTAAAAAAGAGATCCAGGGAAGTGGATGAGCTCAGGGTAAAGGGAACCAAGCAGTCCTGAGAGTGTTCTGCCTTGACACAGCCACACACATGTGATTTCCTTAACAACAGCCAATTTCCCTGTGACAGCTTCCCCGTGGAGGGCCAGCTATGGGTAGGACTCAGGGTCCTAGGGCCTCCATTCTCCACACCAGGGCACCAGGACACCAGAGCATCCCCGCAGGTGGCAGGGATACCTTGAGACACAGCCCTGCCTGCTCTCCAAGCTCCTCCCCAGCAGCGGCAGAGAGGAGAAAGGAAGCCTGCAGGGGCAGAGAGGAAGAGACAAGGGCAATGCTACAATATGTTGACAAGCTGTGCACGCACTGGAAGGAAGCCTGCAGGGCCCTGCTGAGACCAGTGGTGGTGGCTAGAATCCCAATGGGGCTGTGACACTAAGGTAAAGCATTGTAAGCTAAGAAGGAGGTGATACAGCATTGAGCTTCCAGGGAGTCAGGTGGCACCTGGGGACTAGGTAAGCAAAGAAATATGACTAGTTTGTGGGCAGGGCAGGAGCACACCCCCACTGGACAGGGACCAGCCAAGCCCCTTAACCAGTGGAAGACACAAATGTCCCCTCCCTCGGAGGCTCAGCAGTCAGGCCTGGCTGATGAAAGAGTCCCTCCCCCTTCCCCTCCTCCTGGACAAGCTGACCAGTTCTCAGGTTATATCGGGTATCCCTTTCTTTCTCCAGAGAAAGCCACAGGAAACTGCTCTCCTGATGGACAGAGGAGGACACTTTTCCTTCCCTGAAAACAGAAGCATAATTCTGCCTGCCCGCGTCTGCCGCCTACAGTCACAGAAAAAGTCCCGAATCTTCGAGATGTTGAAGAGGGCCTTCTGCCTACCGGAAGGGCTGGAATTCTTGGCCAGCCTGGCCATCCCTCCTCCCTGCCAGTTAATGTCAGGCTGCAACTGCAGTGTCAGCCTACTGTTTCCCCACTTGGAGGGGCCCTTGAGCTCTGCAGCTCCTTGATCTGCTTTACTTGGAAGCTTGCTCAGAAATTTCATTCGGAGCAGACAAGAAATCTTTTACAGCAAAGCCATAGGCTGAATTAAACAACAACAACAAAAACCCTTAGAATTCTGCTTTGTTTTTCTACTTTCATTTACAAAACGAAAGGCAAGCGGAGGCATCTGCACAGATAACCAAACTGTGAATCTGAAAGATGGATGCAAATGAGGTCAGCTAACAGTGGTCCTCAACCTTCCTAACGCTGCGACCCTTTAATACAGTTCCCCGTGTTGTGATGACCCCCAACCTTAAATTTTTTTCATTGCTACTTCATAACTGTAATTTTGCTACTGTTATGAATCATAATGTAAATATCTGTGTTCTCCTATGGTCTTAGGCGACCCCTTTGCAAAGGTCATTCAACCTCCCAAATGCATCTCAATTTACAAGCTGAGAACCGCTATACCAGAAAAATAATTTCTGTGAAGAGTCATGTTGATGAGTGCTGTAGTTGGCTGTCCCTTTTGAAGTCTTTACTCTTAGCAAGCAGGCTGGGGGGAAAAAAGACCCTTTGCCCTGGCATCTGTCACTCTCATTAATCTAAGGCGGCCAGCTGACATGTGCACACCAAGTCCGGTGAAGCCATGGAGAAGCCACGGCCAGTGATTAGGAATTTTCAGATCCACAATACAGTTCCTCATTCTGTGTCAGCATAAGCACTTTGTCATCGATACCGGCTCACGGGGCCCTGACTTTTTTAGGCAGAACTGAGGGTGGTAGTAGGCAAGATGATATTGACTCTGCGGCCGGGAGGCTACATTTAGACCACGAAACACAACTCTTAATAGAAAACAGTAACAAGGCATAATACATTTTAATACTGCTTTAGAACTCTGCTCACACGAGTGGAACCACTGACAAGTAAACACGTTCCTTTTCTGAATGGGAGCACAGTAGCCGAGATTGAACCTAGGAGTCTTGCGCATGCTCAGCAAGCTCTTCTACCGAGCCACACCCACAGCCCTTTTTTCTTTTTAAAGACAGGTCCTCATTAAGTTGCACAGTGGCCCTTGAACTCACTGTTTAACTCTGGTTAACACTGAACTTGTAGCCCAGCAGCCAGCCTCAGTTTCCTCAGAAGCTATGAAGCCAGGCAACTCATTACATGTGGAAATTTGAATGTTTCACAGGAATTCCACAAGAGGAGTCACCACAGGCCTTCGCGGATGATTCTGAAGTGAGAACACTCGATTGACCACATTTTTACTTCCTGTGAAAGTGCGTTGGCAGAACCCCCCTCCTCCCCCTGGCTTCACCCATACTTCTTCATGACTGGAGATGTTCTTGGCAGTGTTTGGGTACCTGGCTATTGTACTTGACAGTTCTTACTCAAACTTCCAGCCATGGGTGTCTCCAGCTGGGAAAGATGGGTGGAAGAGATCCTGGCCTCCGTTTGTATTACATCCTGGGAGCAGGTTCAACAATGTCCGTAGCCACTGAGGAAGTCCACGCTTGTCAACAGTTTCCGGTGCAGTGCATATGCTTGAACCATGGTTTGTCATTAATTCCATGCAAGTTACATACATTTTCAGTGCAGAAATTGAAACACCTTCTAAAAGACAGAATAATAAAAGAACCCCCTTCCCTCCAGAGATGTGGTGAGCCTACCCATAGCCAACCACACATGATGAGTGACGTATCACAGCTGTAAACAGATACTGGAAAAGAGACAACTGAATAGAGTAGTTTGGAGCTGACAGTCTGAGGGTCCACTCAGGAAGCACAGCCAGGCAATGAAACTCAAGGCCTATGCTACAGTGACCCAGTTCCTCAGGGTGAGCCCCAAATGCCAAAGGTTCTAAAGACTCCTAAAACAGTACCACAGGTTAGTGATTCATGAGTCTGAGGGAACCATTCCTCCCTCCAACCACAACAGCCTTCATAGATATTAACTTCTATTAATATCAATGTGACTGAATTTAGAGCCACCCAGATTTGTGGGGTTCACCTCTAAGGGTGTCTGTGAGGACATACTCAAAGAAGGGTTAACTGGGTGAATGTGGGTAGTACCAACCCATAGCTGAAGATTTAAGCAGAATAAAAGAGAAAAAGGAAGAAGCCTGCTCAAGGCCTTCAGTCCTTTTTTTTGGTCCTTGTCTGCTAAGATGTGCCAATGCCCCCACCACACACTCAGCTTCCAACGACATTCTGCCCCATTGCCCAGGACCAAGTGCCCATGGGCTGAAACCTCTGAAAATTCAACCAAAATAAGCCCTTCCTTTTCAACTGCTTCTGTTAGGCTCTTGGTCACATCAAGTATAACTAATGCAGCCCCCAACAATTTGACTACACACTTCCTCCCTCTTGGCTCAGACTGAAGGCCATTATTGGAGCACAACCAATTCTTGCTGATGCAAGCAGAATTCTTTGATTTTGTGTAGACTCTGCCTAGACATATATGACTACAATCAAGGGCTGCCTAGGGATTCTTATTTATCTACTTATTTTGTTAATTACTTGACAATTTGATATAGATATCTTGATCATAATCCCTGCTACCCTCCCTCCCACTTCCCCATCCCCTTCAACACGTGCCTTTTGCACTTTTATGTTCTCCTCTTTGAAAAGGAAATCCACTTCTGCTGGCTCCTTGAACATGGGCAACCTACCAAGAGCCACACCCTTGAAGAAAAATGACTTGTTTCTTCTGGCCTGAGAGAGAGAGAGAGAGAGAGAGAGAGAGAGAGAGAGAGAGAGAGAGAGAGAGAGAGAGAGAGAGAGAGAGAGAGAGAGAGAGAGAGAGAGAGAGAGAGAGAGAAGGAGCCGGGGAACCCCTGCACAGGCTTAAATACCCTTGAGCTAACCAACCCCAATGAGCCACGTGGACTCTGCAGATAGGCTACTCTAATGCGGAAGCAGACAGGCTGAACAGACTTAACCAATTAAGGGCTTGTTTAGCCAGAGAGCCTTCACCAGCAGGAAGGTGTAAGGCGGAAGCCAGCGCCACCTTAAGGCATGGCACTACGCGGCTCTCTACAGTTAATAATAAAGCTGATTTGACCTATAGCAAGGCAGAATAAGGCTAGGTGGGAAAGCCAAACTGAAAATACAGAAAGGAAGAAGGACAGAGTCAGGCAGAGCCACCAGCCAGGCACCAGGGCAGCAAGAGATGCTAGAGGATAGGTAAAGCCATGTGACTCGTGACAATACATAGATTAATAGAAATGGGTTAATTTGAAAGTAAGAGCTAGTTAATAATAAGCCTGAGTCATAGGCCAAGCATTTTGTAATTAATATAAGCTTCTGTGTGATTATTTGGGACCAAGTGGTGGGGACGGAAAAGCTCAGCTTTCGTTTACACCTCCCCCAGCAACAACCAGTTGCCAGTAGCTCTTCAACTAAGGTTAATGTTGATGTCTGAGAAGTGATCCTGCTCAGGCTCAGAAGAATGACTGGTCATGTAAGGGTCATCTTCCCCTGACAGATCAGGGCAGGGAAGTTGCCAGAGCCCAGGTAGGAACCAGGTTCATTCTGTGAGGTTCCAAATTCCTGTGCCTCTGTACCAAAACCAGAAAGCTTTTCCCTTTGTTTTGTAGTATTTTGTGATACAATTTATGATAAAATAGCTCTTACATTTCAGGAGATTGCAACTTCTGCAGGACCTCACAGGCAGAGTTAATGATGCATCTTGAGGTCACTTAAGACTATAAGCCTGCCATATTCTCTGCTTAATTGACTGCCTTTAAAGGAACAATGTAACAACCAGCCTTACTTGCCTTGGATTTCTCATATAATCAACTTCACAACCTAAGCTAATGCATAGCTGTTATAGCAAATTATGTAAACTCTTTCATGCCCCTGACCAACAAATTGTGTGTGTGTGTGTGTGTGTGTGTGTGTGTGTGTGTGTGATGGTAATAAATGTTGAAAACAGGAAACAGCTGAAAAGTAGCTTTATAAAATGGATAGCCACCATAAATTTGGGAAGCAGAATTCACACATTGATTTGTTATCTGAGTCAGTTGGAGTCAATTATTTAATCCTTTGTAAGCTCTGTTAAAGATTTCTGTGAGCTATCCATCATTAATTTCCCATGCAATGCTTTTTGTGTTGTTCACTAAGAGAGAGAAAAAGCCCTTTGTCAGGGATACACACAGAGTCTCAAACATAGGGACAGATTGGAAAGACAGAGTTGAGGCAGGCACAGATTCAGACTCACACAACAGACAGACAGGGAGGACAGAAGACACAGAGAGAAACAAATAGAGAATTCCAATCTGGGTTCACTAGGTCAAATGGCATCAAGGGAAGTGATTTATAATTTCTTTTTTCTTGATGTGACACAGGTGTGTCATTGGTGACCCTGAGTTTATCATTAATGTGTTCAAATCAACATACTCTGCCCATCTGAGGACAATGGTGGTGTGATCCCAGATCTGAAGTGATGATGGGTCTCATTCAACCCTTCCTCCTGGCCTGGAGCCCAGAATAAAGCTTCTCCACAGACACAAACCAGACCTGAGAACCTTCCAGGTACTCGGGAATTTGATGCCCCTTATCAATAGGGTAAGACATAGGTGGTTTGACAGACAATTTTACTTTATATCTCAAAAGATGACACCTGAGAGCCTATTCATGTCATTCAGTAGAATAACTGGTAAGCTAACGTCCCTTATTACAGGCCAATATGAACTGTGTGGCCAGTACACATATTAGCCCCAAATGCCTCTGTGAGAGAGCTGTAATTGTCCTCGGTTCTGAAGAGGAGGAAATTATAGCAAAGTCCAGAAAATCATACAAGTTTACACAGGAAGGGAGTGAGAAGCTAGAACTCAAATCCAGGAAGTGGTTCCAGTCTGTATCCTCAACCCAAGGGTCTAAAAGACTGGGGTTATGATCTTGTTCACTTCTTGCTAAAAATCACTTTAATTTGAAGATTCAATAGTAAAATAAAACAAAAAATTTCTATGTTATAAGATCATTGCAAAGATTAGAGGGCAAATATGTGCAGGACCATGGGTGGATGAGGACAGCTATACTGTCTCAGGCCGGACACAGTGAACTTTACACACATTATCCTGATGAAGAGAAATCAGGGCCACTCTGCAGATGGCAAACTGAAACTGAAGCAGTTGGGTGAGTTGCTCAAGGTTCCACAGTACGTAGATGTGACAGTATTCCCGTGTGTGTGTGTGTGTGTGTGTGTGTGTGTGTGTGTGTGTGTGTGTGTGTATGTGTGTGTCTGAGTGAGTGAGACAGACAGACAGGTTTCTCTGTGTAGCTTTGGAACCTGTCCTTAAACTCACTTTGTAAACTAGGTTGGTCTTGAACTCACAGACATCCTCCTGCCTCTGCCTCCCAAGTGCTGGGATTAAAGGTATGTGTCACCACCTTTTGAGTGACTGCAGGTGGGTGGAGGGCAAAACATCCTCAAGAGGGTTTGGGCCTTGGCAATTGTATTCTGGTTCTCTAGATGGACAGAGCCAATGATGGAATGAGTGCATCATTAAAGGGCTTGATTAGTTTGGCTCATACAACACACTCAGGGTATCTACCTTCAAATCAGGGAAGCTGAGAACACAGTGGTACTTAGTCCATAAAGCGGGGTGTCTTAGCAGTCCCAACCTGGCATTGAAGGCATGGGGAATTTCCAGAAAGCCACTGGTCTTCGGTTCACATTGGAGGCTGGTGTCGGTGAAGGGGGGTAGTGGCAGCAGAAGAATGGGTGAACCGAATAGCAGGATGGGAAGACCAGCAGGCAAAATGTACAATTTGCCCTCTACCCTTCTTGTGTCTTGCTGCCACCAGAGTAAGTCTTCCCACGTTAAATCAGCTGATCGGGAAACCCTTTGCAGCTGTGTCCAGATGCAGACAAGTTGACGACTAAGACTGACCAGCACTGGGTGATCGTGGGGTGATCACAGGGTTCCTGGCCCTGCCTCTCATTAAGTGCTAAGAGACTGAGCAGTTTCTCCCCATCCTTCCAGTAGTGAGACAAAGGAGGAAGAATGATACCCACCTTGCTGGCTTGGCAAGTAACCATATGTATAGTGTCTTTCCTGCTTGATGCTCAGCTCAGGACAGTTGGTACAGCAACCACCCAGGGCTCTCCAGAGGCCACTGCAGGCCACAGTGACAATTGCTGTGGCACAAAGTAAGCTCTACCTCCCAAGTAGCAGTGCCGTCCTTGGTAAGCCTTCTGTGTCAACTCTGACACGGTAAGCATTCCCCAGGGCCTGTCTTTGTCCGATAGGTTCCCACAACATTTCACAGGCTTGGCAGTAACTGAACACACAAGTTAAGCAATAGACCCATCCATTCAGGGAAGCCACAGTTATTGATTGCTGGGCTTTCCCTTCCCACTGCTTGTTTAACTGAATTGATGGGTTCTCTGTGGAATCGATTGCACCAGCCAGTTCTGTGTGATAGAGACAAAATGACAGTGTGCCCACACACAACGAGTGAAGTAGCTCATTAGGGAGAGATTATAGCAGGTATGTTTTTCCCAGTGACAATCGTTTCCATCTCCACTCATGCATAGGTGATTGGAAAGCACTTAGACACATTTTACTGAGTGTCAATATGCTGGTGACCTGATTCCCTTTCAATTTTCTGACAGTTCTGGGGAGCTTGTTAGATACCAAAATGTATTCACCCAACCTGTCTTCCTCCCCACATGGACACTGACTGGTTCCAAGTCACTGAAACTGTTATGTTCTATTTGAGCCCCTCCACCTCCTGCAATAATATGCATCAGAGGTCATCATTAGTGTTAAATGAAAATGCAGAGAGGCAAGCCAACCAGGCACCAACTCAAGGTGACTTACAAGCTGGTGCACTGTATCTTCTTCCATGCATGTGGCTTGTCTGTAATTTGAAGAGTGCCACACTTGCCTTCTCTGACAGTGATGAACAAATAGAAGCCATGGCAGGGCTAGGGAAAGGAGGCTTTGGGCAAGAAGAGAAAAAGGTTCTGACGCCCTCCTTTGAGCCGCTGGGTATTGGTGTTTCTTTCAGGAAACACCAGCATGCTGACCTCTCCTTAGAGAGTGGATTATCACTGAATTTTTATAAGCTTTCAGAAATCATCAGCCACTCATTCAGCTACTGTGCTGTGACCCAAGGCTATTGAAATCAGCTCAGCTGAAATCCTCACAATGAAAGGGAAAGACCCTGAAGACCTGGGGGTCTCACTCACCAGAAAGCCAGTGATGACTTAGAACACTTACTTCCTGTTTAGTTCATGGTATGCAGTGTGCGGCATCTCGGCCCTGCTTGATCAGGTAATACACAGTGGCATTAAGGTTTCTGGGTCACTGTGATGCTAATTTTTAAAACTGACTTGTTCCTTCCTCGCCATTGCCATACTGTATAGTTCACAAAGATAAGTCAAGGAACAGCCACCCTCCATTGAAAGTGGATGAGTAGTTGTGAATTTGAGTACAAGATACTCAACAGTAGGTAATTTCTTAATGGTATGAGAACAGCCCTCAAAGTAGCAAGCAGAACATGAGCAGCAATATCCACCCATTATTAAGATCTCTTAGCAAACTATAAGCAGACAGGGAATCCTTAACTTGATTTTTCCAAGTATCTGTTAAAATCCCACCATAAGCACTGTTCCCCATGGCAGTCCTTTCTGACATGAGAACCAGGCAAGGCGGTCCATCACCACACTGTCAGGCCAGCCTGATAAGAAAGAAAGAAACCCTGCAAGGGCTGGAAACAGACAGGCAAATCACTCAGGAGACTGGTCCATTGACTTTATTAATGAGATTTCTGACTTATCCTTGGTCCATCTATGGGCACACCATCAAGAGATCAACACGTAAAAGGACAGGCTACCCAGCCATGGATCTCTGCAGATCTGCCCTGTGAGCAGTGGGTTGAGTTTGTCTATAGTTTCCAGAAAGTAACTCACACATTCTACTTCCCTTTCTGGGTTCCAGTAACCACCGGTTGCTTCCAACACCAGAATACAGATGGTCCCTAATTCAAAGATGATTCAACAATCCTATAGATTGTTTGGCTTTATACTGGTGTGAAATTGATACACAGTTAGTACAAAATTATTTGAATCTTGACTTTTGGTCTTTCCTGGTACAGAAATGGCTTGGTGGACATTCTCTTTGCACACTGGGAAGCGCAGGAATCTCCACAAGAAGGAGTACTGTGTTGTTGATTGATCATGTCTGCATGGTAAACATAATAAGTGCATGTTCCACCTACATTATTTTCATCAGTGTGTTTATTGGGACATAGCCCTAACACAAGTGCTGGAGCTCTGTATTATTCTTTGTCTACTGCTAATGCTATAAATGATGCTTGTAAAATTGTCATTATCAAACTTCCCTCAAATTTCTCAGTTATTTCCTATCAGGACACTAACTAGTGCAGAGACGAAATTAAATACGGCTTTAAGACTAGGAACCTGTGGCTGTCAACCCAAGAGGCTGAAAAGCACAGGGGAATACGACGGGGGTGCAGAAAGAAACTCCAGGGAGGAAGCAGAAGGCTCAACAAAGTGTGAGCATCCTGGAACTGAGCAAGGCAAGAATCTCAGGACAGACCTCCAACCTGCACATAGGGTCCAGGAGACAAGGGATGCTGGGGAGTGCTTCAGCTTGGCAGAAAGGTAGTCACCAATGAACTTGATAAATGCAGTTTTGGTGGGCCTAGTGACTGATGGGCATAGGAGCAAAGTAAGAGAGACCCGGTGAGCTTTCTGGTAATGTTACACAGCAATGACTTCTGGGGACATTGGTTTAAAAAAAAAGTTCTGGGGCTGTAGTGCCATGGTAGAGCCCTTGTATATCACTCAGAAGGCCCTGGCTTTCAGCTCCCAAATCATAAAATATTGGATATAAAACTGTATTTAAGTCAAAATTTTAGTCACCTAACTGTAAGCACGCAGAGAGAGAATCCTGAAGTGACGAGCCATGTGAAGCAAACATCCAGAGGCCTCAGCCCAGGGATTTGGCAGTGCTGTTTTATTTGATCTCTGTGATTGTCCCATGAGACTGAATTACTATTTCCACTCAATTGATTTATTTAATTGCAATTTATTGAATTTTGTGAACCAAGTACCATTCTATTACAGGGGAATGTAAGTGAAGAGAGTATGTCTGCTTCAATGGAACAGCAACAACAACATCAAAAAAAGTTTTGTCATTCTTCCAAGTTGAGAAAACCAGAAAGTACCATTCTGCCATCAGTGTTGTGACTTCAAAATAGCATACAAATGAGTTTACCACTTAAAGTTCCTCTTTTAAAAGTCAGACATCACTTTCAGTAGAAGATAAGTACACTTGTCTCAACCAGCCTCAATTTCATATGCAAACATCTGCCCAAGGCTAATAGAGGGAGCTCAAATGGCAAGTATTCTGTCCAAAAAAACCTATTAGCATTTTCCTACATTTGAACTCCAGAGGAAACACACATGCACCACACACACACACACACACACACATTATCTGCACACATACACATTATCACAATCATACACACACACACACACACACACACACACACACACACACACACACAAGCACACATACACATCTCTCTCTCTTACACATGCACACACACACACACATTTCTGGGAAGGGTTAGGAAGAGAGACCCTGACATTGTGTGCCTGTGCCTATGGGCAAGACAGGAGGGAGTGGATTTCTAGGCAGAATGCATAGTGCACGGCTCAGTTTGATGATAGCCTTTGTGGACATCTATGCAGAAGCATCCATTATCAGGCCCCACGGAGGTTTGCATCTGAAATGCACTTCAGGGGCTTGTGTTCTCAGCACTCTGCCCTGGCTTGCAGCACTTCATCTTGAGAAATGTGCAGCTTCGCAAGACAGAACTAGGCTGACAGACGTAATTGACTTCAAATGCTGTACCACTCCCATCCCCTCAGCTTCCCCCACTTCTGCTTCCTGTCAGCCACCATGTGAGGACTCCACCCCACCCCCCACCCCCCAACACAAAGTCCTACCATCCTGAGCTATGCCGGAAGGATCTGCAATCCCTCCGCACCATGAGCCAAAGCAAGCCTTCCCACTATCACTTGTTTCTGTCAAGCATTGTTTTGATCAAAAAGAAAATGCAAACACAGCTAACACAGCTTATGAGAGCAGGAGTGTCCAGATTCACCCCTAAAGCAGAGCCAAAGGAACTGTAAAGACCCAATCCTTCCCAGAAGACACAGGGACCAGCTGGCTGCACCGGAGGGAAGACATGGAGCCTGTGATTCTCTTTGTACAGCAAAATGGCAGGGAAGTGACAAACGGCACTTAAATTCTGTTTTCACGGTTCAAAAGGCACTGTGTGTCCTCTACTTATTTTCTGTCATGTGTGGACATCCCCTCTACATAGGCACAAAGCCAGACTGCACCTTGTGTGTCCAGGGGTTTCTGACTCCATCCAGATATGCCAGAAGGAAACATTCACTTCTAACCCATGTTTTTGATGGACTGCATCTCCTGCTGCCTGTAGCTTTTATTTCTAATCTCCATTAGTCCTGTCAGCTCCGGGAGAGGCTCTGCAGCAGATGCCACCCAGCATGCACATCCACACAGAAGGCCAGATTCCCGTGAGTGAGCCTGGTTCCAAGCCTTCTACTAGCTACCCGACACAGCCTGAGGGAGCATTCAGCCTTCCACTTTCTAGAAAGCATTCATCCCATTTACCATGTCCACTTCACAGATGATAAAATGTACCAAGGGAAGCTCAAATCGCAGGTAATAGAGGCAAGATTCCATTTCTGTGGTTGAATGCAGAAGGGCAGTCTCCCCCTGGCTGACTAGCCACCCCAGCAGCCACTCTCCTTTCTCACTCAGTGTTAGCTACATAAATGGGATCCCCAAACCAAAGCTGTTTTCTGGCCTTCCTCACAGCACAGTGACTAAGTGCTGATGAATAGCAAGTAGGAAAATGCTACAAGCTTCTTGATGCTTGCTCCATTACACACAGAAAATGTTCCTCCTTCTTTTTCCCACTGCCATAGAAGCCAAAACAGTGGCGAGGCTTTCTGGAGTCCATGGATAGGACAATTTCCTTCACAGAGGTCACACAGAGCAGAATGGGCCTCTGTGGCCACTGCCACACTACCCTGTCTCCTTTAATTTTTCCTTCCTTCCTCCTCTCTCCTTTCTCTCTTGCCATTCTTCTCCCCCTCTCTCCCCCTCTCTCTGTCTTCCTTAGAGACAAGTTCTCACTAGGTAACCCAAGCTGACCTCAAACTCGCCACCATTCTCCAACCTCGGCCTCCCAAATGCTGGGACTACAGGTGTGCCCACCCAGCCAGCAGTGTCCCTAGTCCCAGCATCATTCCTAACCCTTCGTCATTTTTGGATCTCTGCTACTTCAGCTAACACTAGAGTCTAACTAAAATATTTTTTTTAAAGGAAAGTTATTTTTTTTCCTTGACTCTCTTCTGAGAACAGGTATGACTTTCTTGAAGGGACTTAGGAGAACACAAGAATAGCAAGTCTGGACAGGAGGCCTGTGTTAGTTCCAGACCACCTTCCAAAGCTACTCATTTAGCAGACAGAGGAATGCATGAAGTTCAGAGAATCTGTAAAATAAGAACCCCTGTGGCTTGGTTAGGGTTTCTATTGCTATAAAGAGACACCATGACCATGAAAACTCTTATACAGAAAATCATTTAATTGACGTGTCCACTTACAGTTTCAGAGGTTCAGTCCATTATCATCAGGATGGGGAGCATGGCAGTTGACCAGGCAGCTGTGATTCTGGAGCTGAGAGTTCTACATCTTGACTCAGGGGCAACAGGAAGTTGACTGACTATTACACTGACTAAAGCTTGAGAGAAAGACCTCAAAGTCCACCCTACCCCACCCCAACAGTGACACACTTCCTCCAATAACGCCAAATCTCCTCCACGTTGTTGAGGGTGTAGGTATTTCCTGGTGGAATTTTTTGGGTCACTTATGTTAGTATTCAGATATTTGTACTGGCGTGTCCTTGGGGTTCTGACAGGATACGCCCTCAGCTGAAGCCAATAAGAGCGCCACCTGTGCACATTCACTACATTCTCTTTTTATAAGGGGCCCTGCCTACTTCCCTCTCTCTCTCTCTCTCTCTCTCTCTCTCTCTCTCTCTCTCTCTCTCTCTCTCTCCCTCTCTCTTTCTCTCCCTCTCTCTCTCTTTCTCTCTCTCTGCCCCTCCCTGTCCCCTATCTGCCCCCCACCCTCTCTCTGCCATTCTCTCTCTCTACCTTTCTCTCTCTCTTTCTCTTTCTGTCTCTCTCTCTGCCTCCTCTCTACCTCTCTCTGCCCCCCCTCTGCCTTTCTCTCTCTCTGCCTTTCTCTCTTTCTGCCTTTTCTCTCTCTCTCTCTCTCTCTCTCTCTCTCTCTCTCTCTCTCTCTCTCTCCCTCTCCATCTCCCTCTCTCTGCCTCTTTCCATCTCTCTCTCCTCTTTTCCACTGCTCCTGTTCTGGGAGGCCAATTTCCTCCCTCCCTTTTACACTTTTTATGACCCCTTTCCCTAATTAACAATGCCTCCACTTGAACTCTGGCACATGACATCTTTCTCACACTGATATTTTTTAAAAAAAATTAAAACAACTTACATATACTATCATATCATCTACAAATAGTGATACTTTGACTTCTTTCTTTCCAGTTTCCATCCCCTTGATCTCCTTTTGTTGTCTTATTGCTCTAGCTTGAACTTCAAATACTACATTAAATAGGTATGAAGAGAGTGGAA
The DNA here is from genome assembly GCA_030556225.1 of Cricetiscus sungorus. Lineage (NCBI taxonomy): Eukaryota > Metazoa > Chordata > Mammalia > Rodentia > Cricetidae > Cricetiscus > Cricetiscus sungorus. The sequence goes on from JANBXA010000741.1 coordinate 8,930,880, forward strand.
AGCCCTGACTTGTTCCTGATTTTAAGGGAAGTGCTTTGAGTTTCTCTCCATTTAGTTTCATGTTGGCTGTTGACTTGCTTTTATTATGTTTAGGCATGTTCCTTGTACCCCTGATTTCTCCAAGACCTTTGTCATGAAGGAGGGTTAGATTTTGTCAAAGGATTTTTCAGCATCTAATGAGATGATCATGTGGTTCTTTCTTTCAGTTTGGATGGTGGATTACATCAATAGATTTTTTCATATGTTGAACCATCTCTACATTTCTGGGAAGAGGTCTACATGATCATGGTGGATGATCTTTTTGATGTATTCTTGGATTTGGTTTCCTAGTTATTTTATTGAGTAATTTGCAGTGTTCATGAGGGGTATTGGTCTATAGTTCTCCTTCTTAGTTGTGTCTTCGTGTGGTTTGGGTATCAAGGTTAACTATAGCCTCATAAAAAAAGTTTGGCAATGTTTCTTCTGTTTCTATTGTGTGGAACAATTTGAGGAGTATTGATTGGTATTAGCTTTTCTTTGAAAGCCTGGGAGAATTCTGTACTGAAACCATCTGGCTCTGGGCTTTATTTGGTTGGGAGACTTTTGATGACTGCTTCTATTTTCTTAGGGGTTATACATCTATTTAAATTGTTTATCTGGTCTTGATTTAATTTTGATATGTAGTACATATCAAGAAATTTGTCCACTTCTTTTAGATTTTTGAGTTTTATGGAGTACAGGTTTTTGAAGTATGACCTAACGATTCTCTGGGTTTCCTCAGTGTCTGTTGTTGCATCCCCCCTTTAATTTCTGATTTTGTTAATTTGGATATTCTGTCTCTGCCTTTTGGTTAATTTGGATAAGGGTTTGTCTATCTTGTTGATTTTCTCAAAGAACAACTATATGTTTCATTGATTATTTGTATTGTTCTCTTTTTCCCCCCATTTTATTGATTTCAGTACCCAGTTTGATTATTGCATGCTTTCTATTCCTCTTGAATGTGTTTACTTTTTTTGTTCTAGAGCTTTCAAGTATTCTGTTAGTTCACTATTGTGAGATTTCTCCAAATTCTTTATGCAGACACTTAGTGCTGTGAACTTTCCTCTTAGCACTGCTTTCATAGTGTTCCTTAAGTTTGGGTATGTTGTGGATTCTAGGAAGTCTTTAGTTTCTTTCTTTATTCCTCTTTGACCCATTGGTAATTCAAGTGAGAGTTGTTAAGTTTCCATGAGTTTTTAGGCTTTCTGTAGTTTGTGTTATTGTTGAACTCCAACTTTATCCAATGGTGATCTGATAAGATACAGGGGGTTATTCCAATTTTTGTATCTGTTGAAATTTGCTTTGTGACCAAGTTTACAGTCAGTTTTAAAGAAGGTTCCATGAGGTGCTGAGAAGAAGGTATATTCTTTTGTGTTTGGGCAAAATGTTCTGCAAGTGTCTGTTAGGATCATTTGAATCATAATGTGTAATAGTTCCCTTATTTCTCTATGTAGCTTCTGTCTGGTAGACCTGCCCATGGTGAGAGTGGGGTAATGATGTGTAATCTAAGCTTTAGTAATGTTTCTTTTACAAATGTGAGTGCCCTTTTATTTGGGGCATAGATGTTCAGAAATGAGGCTTCATCTTGATGGATTTTTCCCTTAATAAATATTAAATGTCCTTCTTCACTCCTTTGATTAATTTTAGTTTGAAATCTATTTTGTTAGATATTAGGATAACTACACCAACTTACTTCTTAGGTAAATTTTTTTGAAAAATATTTTCCAACCCTTTACTCTGAGGTAATTTCTGTCTTTGTAGTTGAGGTGTGTTCCTTATATTCAGCAGAAGGATGGATTCTGTTTTGTTTGTTTGTTTTTATAATCCATTCTGTTAGCTTGTATTTTTTTTATTGGGGATTGAGTTCATTGGTATTAAGAGATATTAATGGCCAGTGATTGTTAATTCCTGTTTTTTTTTGTTGTTGTTGTTGTGTGTGTGTGTGTGTGTGTGTGTGTGTGTGTGTGTGTGTGTGTGTGTGTATTTCCTTTCTTTGGGTTTTGTTGGTAGGATATTATCTATTGCCTGTGTTTTTCTGGGTTGAGCTAACTTTCTTGGGTTGAAGTTTTCCTTCTAGTTCCTTCTGTAGGGCTGGATTTGTGAATAGGTATTGTCTAAATTTGGTTTTGTCATTAAAAATCTTGTTTTAGCCATCTAAATTGAAAGGTTTTGGGGGGATATAGTAATCTGGGATGGCATTTGTGGTCTCTTAGTGTCTGCAAAATGTCTATCCAGGCCTTTCTGGCTTTTAGAGTCTCCGCTGAGAAGTCAAATGTAATCCTGTTAGGTCTGTCTTTATGTATTACTTGGTCTTTTCCTTTGCAGCTCTTAATATTTTTTCTTTATTCTATATGTTTAGTATGTTTTGATTATTATGTGGTAAAGGGAGGGATTTTTGTTTTTATTGCTGTTGTTTTGGATTTTTTTTTGTCCTGTCTATTTGGTGTTATTTGGTGTTTTTGGAATCTTCTTGTACCTTTATACGCATGTCCTTCTTTAGGTTGAGTAAGTTTCCTTCTGTGATTTTGTTGAATATATTTTCTGTGACTTTGAGCTGAGATTTGTTATGAATACTTTCCTGCCAGCCTGGTCCCACAGCCACATCAGCCCCAAAATAACACAGAGAGACTCTATTAGTTATTAGTTTTAAAGCTGTTGGCCAATGGCTAGAGCTTCTTATTGGCTAGTTTTGTCTTAGAGAGAGAGAGAGGGAGAGAGAAAGAGAAACCAGACCTCTTATTCCTCTCATGGCCTATATCTTGACTCCTCTTTACTACCTCTCCCAGAATCCTCCTTGTCTCCTAGTCCCACCTATCTTGCCTTCCTATTTGCCAACAGTGCTTTATTCTTTAACCAATAAGAGAAACATATTTACAGAATGACATCTCCCATTAAAGATTCTTAACCTTCTTCTATTTTTATTATTCTTAGGTTTGACCTTTTCAATAGTATCCCAAATTTCATGGATGTTTTGTGTTAGGGATTTTTTATATCTAACATTTTCTTTGATCAATGATTCTACTTCCTCTATCATATGTTCAAAGCCTGAGGTCCTCTCTTCCATCTCTTGCATTGTTAGAGATATTTGCATCTGTAGTTCCTGTATGATTGCCCAGATTTTCCATTTCCAGAATTCCCTTGGTTTATGTTTTCTTTATTGGTTCTATTTCAGTTTTCAGGTCTTGAACTGTTTCCTTCACCTGATAAATTTTCCTTGGCTTTCTTGGCATTCTTTAAGAGATTTATTGGCTTCATCTGATTTTTTGTTTTTCTTTTTCTCTATTTCTTTAAGGAAAACTTTCATTTCCTCAATGGCCTCTATCATCTTCATAAAGTTATTTTTAATATCATTTTATTGTGCTTCAGATATGTTGGAATGTTATTTTCTTGCTATCATAGTATTTCTGGGTTCTGGTGGTGCCATATTGCCATTTCTGTTCTTAATGTGTTCTTACACTGATGTTTAGGCATCTGGATTTGGGAATGATTATAGGACTGAATGTTGATTCTTGTGTTTATCTTTGTTGGGTGACTGTCTTGTTCCTTCATTTCCTGCCTCTTTTATTGTCTTCTGGTCTAAATGGACAAGGGTTCTGGTGCCTGACAGGTCTTCAGGTCCAGGAGAGTATCTTAGCTGAGATTTGTGGAGATTTGGGTGCCTAAATATAACTTGACCTCATGAGCCTATGAAATCTGCTTCATAGTTGTGGGGAAGACCTGTGTATGGGTAGGATGATGAGGTGGGTGGGGTTGGAGGGAACAGAATCCAGTGGGTAGTGGCAGTCCTATTGGCTGGCTGGTCTCTCACCTGCTTTGCTGGCTGATGGGGACTGCACCAGAGCATTGGAATTCCAACCAGCATGTTTACTTATTTTTTAATGAATGTTCATATACTTTAATTATTATAAGCCTGGATAACAGGTAATGAAGCAAACTTGGGAAAGATATAAAATGATAATTATTTCTACTTTCTAAAATTTTTATTTAATTTTTTCATGCAATGTATTTTGAACATTTTCATTACCCTACCCCAACTCCTTCCAGATCATCCTTACCTACGTACATACTCAACTTCATTTTCTCCCCACCCCCACCTGAAAAACATAAAGCAAAATTAAAGCAAGACCAAATAAGACAAAAAAAAAAGCACCTAACCAAAACAGAACAAAATAAACAGCATACAAATAAAAATATGGAGTCTGTTTTGTGTTGCCAACTACTCCTGGGCATGGGCCCTGCCCTAGAGTGTGGTTGGTATCCTAAAGACACTCCACTGGAGGGAACAGATTATCCCTTCCCCAGGAGGCATCAACTGCAAGCAACTTCTTGGTCAGCGGTGGGACTTCAGGTCCACTTTCTCTTTTCCGTACTGGGACTCTGTCTGGCTTGGACCTGTGCAGACTTGTGCATGCTGCCACAGACTCTGTGAGCTGATAAGTGCATCAGTCCTATTTTGTATGGAAGGCACTGTTTTCTTGCACTCACCCAACACTGTCAATTCTTCTTCTGCATAGTCCCTTGAGCCTCGAGGAAGGGGATTTAATAAAGACATCCTATTTATGGCTGAATACTCCAAAGTCTCTCACTCTCTGCACATTGTACAGTTGTGGGTCTCTGCCTTGATGTCTACCCACCAAGAAGAAACTTCTCTGAAGAGGGCTGAGTGATCCAGCTATCATCATAAGGCCATAAGATCAGGTTGTGAATAGCCAATAGCCTGCATGTCAGGTGGTAGGGGGTGTCTATAGACTCCTTTGTCCAATGACTGACTCAACAAGATGTAACCTGTCACTGGGACTGGAAGCTTTACTTGGTAGCATGTCTAGTTGGGGCACCACCTCCCAAATTATATGGTGGCTACATTTAAATTCCTTTCATATATTTAGGAAGCTTCTACAGTACTGTGTTTTCATACAGTTTTTCAAAAGGTCTTTAGTATTTGTTGTCACCACCTGTATTTTCTCCTTTACATTGCCCTACCACTCCCTTCCCATTTGATCCTCCTATTCTAATTTCCATTTTATCTCTTTATAACACTGTGTTCTGTTTACCTTTCCCTGGAAGATGTCTTGCTCCCTGCTCCCAACTCTTACTAGCTACCTGACCTCTGTGATTGAAACACACAACATTCTGATTTTAATGCCCATATCTAAAGCTTGAAATTAACATTCATATGTAAGGAGGCTAGGTTACATCACTCAGGCTGATTGTTGCTAGCTCCATCCATTTACATACAAATTTCATTTTTCTTGAGAGATGAATAATATTTATTGTGTAAATACACCACATTCTCATTATCCATTCATAAGTTGGTGGACATCTAGGCTGTTTCCAATTTCTGAACATTATGAATAGAGCAGAAATATGGATGAGCAAGCATCTCTGTAATAGAATGTAGAGTCCTTTCTGTATATGCCCTAGTGCTGGTTCTTGAGTTAAATTATTTCAAGTTTCCTGAGTAACTACAAAACTGATTTCCATAGTGGCTGTACAAGTCTGCACCTGCACAAGCAATGAAAAAATTTTCCTCTTTCCAAAATCCTCACCAGCATGTGCTGCTGTCATTTGCTTTATTGAAATTGGTCCTTCTGACGGGTGTAAGATGAAATCCCAAGGCAGTTCTAACTTGCATTTCCCTCATAGCTAGGGATGTTGCACATTTCTTTGTTTCTAAGTCATTTATGTTACATCTTTTGAGAACTCTGTTGAGCTCTAAATCCCAGTTTTAAATTGGGTTGTTTTTTCTATTGATGTTCAGGGTTCTTTTAGTTCTGTTCTTTTTATACTCCATAGTATAATCTTCTATCAGATGTACAATTGATAAAGTAATAATAATAATAATAATAAATTTTCATTCTGCAGGCTCCTGCTTTGCTTAAATGAAGATGAGCTCTAGTAAAAAGTCAGCTATGGCTTAGTGACTGAAGAAATGTGTTTGGAAGGAGGATAATCAGAAACATTGACTGAAAGTTTTATTTTTTTCTTTTAAGTTTTATTTATTTATTATGTATACAGTGTTCTGACTGTATTCTGCCTCCAGGCTAGAAGAGAGCATAAACCTCACTACAGATGATTGTGAGCCACCATATGGTTGCTGGGATTTGAATTCAGGACCTCTGGAAGAGCAGCCAATGCTCTTAAATGCTGAGCCATCTCTCCAGTTAACTGAAAGTCTTATAAGCCAATAAGCTTTCCATACTCAGACCTGTCACAAAGTACACATACTATTGTTCAGACTTTGGCTCCCATCCTAGACAGACAGACAGACAGACAGACACACACACACACACACACACACACACATGCACGGTATCTACAAATGATTCATCTATCTTTGTCACTACATCAGATTTCAAAAATTGTTTCATTCCAGTTTCTCCCTCACAACACCTTATTGTCACATGTCATCCATGTCCTCCAATCTTTTCAGGGCCAGCTCAATATCCCAAACCTCTCTCATATGGACCTTTGATCTTTGCTTACCCTGCTTGACTGAGATGCCTTGAATTCTTTCCTCTATTTGGATGCCCCAATCAAAAATAACATCATTAAATCACAAATTTGAGTCATCATAATTAAACCCACCCTCAGTCCCTATCCCTTTGCTGCTGATACTCTGAATTTTGGACAGAGTCTGTCCCTTTGTACCCCTCAAATTTTTACACTTCCACAAAACGATATTCCCTGAACTTCTTAATTAACCTCCAAGTGACAAGCTTAGTGATAGCAGATCTCTTTGGTCATGGGCACGTCCCCTGATGAACAGTAAGTAATAAAAGGGTATCCATGAGTCTGTGCTCTTTAGTTACTTGTTGGGGAAAGGCAATGTATTATAAAAATATCTTTTTGTCCCACAGCTGCCTCTGAATGCAGGGTTCTATTTTACACTCTTTGACCTTAGTCTACTTCCATGTCTTTTTAATTTGCACATAATAATTTTGCATACTTATAAGGAACTGTGATATTTCAATACCTGCATACACTATGCACTGATGCAATGGGATAGTTATCACTTTTCACCTCCCTGTTACTTTCTTACATTTGGATCCTTTGAGCTCCTCTTTTGTTCCTCCACAGTTTGTAACAGATTATCATGAACAATGATTACTCTGCCATGCTATGTAACACTAGCTATCACCCTGCCTTCTCACTGCTGCAATACTCATTATTCACGCTCCTTTTACCTGGCCTCCCTCAACCCTTGCTTGCTTCTAGTAATTACTATTTTCTATCTTTTACTTTGAGATCAACTTTTCAAAATGCTACACAAGAAGAAGAACATGCAATCATGGTGTACATGTTTTGTTTTCAACATCCTCCAGTTTCTCCCACTTAGTCATAAACAATATTTCATTCATCTTCACTGCTGAATGATACTGTGTTCATGCATTCGTGTGTGGTGTGTGTGTGTGTGTGTGTGTGTGTGTGTGTGTGTGTGTGTGTGTGTGTGTGATTTTCATTGTTGAAACATTTGTCAATGGATACCGAGGTTGATTACAAACCTTTGCTATTATGTATAATGCCTCAGCCAACATGGGACTGCACATATCTCTTTGACAGGTTCACTTTATTTCCTCTAGAAGTGAGATTACTGGGTCATGTCTCTGTTAATGGTTTCTCTCCCTCCCGAATAAACACTTAGAGGTTTAATATTAATTATAATTGATTGGCCAATGTCTCATATATATCGCTGACTAGCTCTCACAATTAAATTAGCTTATTTAGTTTATATTTTACCATGATGCTCATTGCTTGCTAGCTTACATCTTGTTCCTCTCTTGGCTATATGGTGTCTCCCTGACTCTGCCTTCTTTCTCTCTGTATCTCTGTTTGGATTTCTTGCCTGACTCTTTCTGCCTGGATGAGGGCCAAATCAGCTGAATTTATCAACCAATAAAAGCAACACATATTCTCAACACACAAAAGGACATCCTATACCACATCTCTGTAGCATCACCCTCTACAAGATGAGCTAGGCCTCCAGTGTACACAACTGCTCAAAGCAATACTGAATGTTGATCCAAGCTATCCCTTCCCTCCAGGCTCATTAAACTATGGTGGGCTAGAACACACACAAGCTCAATCCATGGATGCTCTGTGTTACCTTCACCATCACCTCTCCAAACATTCCTTTCACAACAGTGAGATTCTGTGTGTATGGAGGGGGGCATGATATCCTTGTACTCACAGATAGCACTAGGGAAACCAGGAATGTTAGACACGAGGTTTTCTCTTCCAAGATAGGGATTTATACCTGTTTCCATCCAGAAAACTGAGAATGGATGTAGTTTATAACCTGGCAATCTGTGTTATCTGCAGGGCTAGGCCTCATTCAAACCCCTGAGACTTGTTACATTTATCCCAGACTCTTCTCAGAATCCTGGGCACTGTTTCTCAGTCAGTAAAGCCCATTCTTACGGATGAGATCACAGGTACTTTGCAAAAGATACACACTTTGCCAACGGGTTTTGATGTACCCATACCTTAAGCTTTGTTGTGACAATTGTCACAAGAAAACTTTCCCCCAAAGGTGTACCACGTTTAAATATGTTAAAAATGGACTGTCTGGGGTCAGACTTTAGAAGTGTGAACCAACTCCAGCTAACTAAACTGGTTCTTGTTGAACCAGATTTTCTTCTTGTTTTAGGGGGTCATTACTCTGCTGGCCATGGTGCTTACAGGGACTCCCAAAGAATCCAAAGCTCCTGAAACTGACTTCTCATACCTTAAGTGGTACTGGGCTTTCAGCATTCCTTGAAGCCATCTGCCTCCTCCAGGCCAGCTACCTGTCTTTGCTGACAAATTCAGTATTTACAAGAGATGCATTAAGTTTGAACATTTTTGTTTCCGAAGACATAGGCTATGTTCTTCTTTCTTTTGTAAAAGTTTTCTTGGAGAAAAAAAGTTGATGTTAAGTCCTAGCTATGTTTGGAAGAACGGAGAAATACCTCACCAAACATACTTCATCTCCTTACTCAAGAATGTTGCACAGAAGTCACTGGTAAGAAAGGGTAAGACTTGGGGCCTGAAGACCCAGAATTGCACCCAAGTGTTCCTGAGCACTTGCTATGCAATATTGAGTAAACTTTAATCCTTCCTGAACCTTTGCCGCACCATCTGTGTAATTAGGAGAGATAGTAACTTTACTAAAGAACAAATAATATAAGACTCATATCTGGCTTGTAGAATTTAATCTGCCAGAATGCAGATATGGGTCAAAACATTCCACGTAGACCTGTCTTAGTATTGATATGAGTTCCATGCAATTCATTTAGCTTCCGGATTTTGTTTTGCAATAAAGTATAAGTGAATATTAATGGACTTGGAAGGACTAGAAGGGCTGTTTGTAATAATCACTTAATGAGCAGTGTGTGCTTTATAAGCAATAGCTGTTATATTATTGATGTTTCTATCAGGAAGCCAAATACATTTTCAAAATTATAGTACTGATATGGATAGTAAGCCCCAAGAACCATGCAAGCCAGCAAGCTGAGGACTCCTACAGAACAAACCTGTGCACATGGAGAAACCACATTGGTTAAGCCAGAGACAGCTCAGGCTAGAGGAAGACTTCATTCATGTACTAAACATATCACACAAGGAATGCCATTCCTTCTCATTCCTCATCTCCTTATTGAAGGTGTCCCCATTCATTTAGCTTTGCTCTGGTGGCATCCTACCCCTTCCAGCCACAGCCATACTTCATAAACAACATATAAAATCAGTGCTAGAGAAAACCAACAGTCATTATTTTATAACACCACTAAAATAAGTTATGAACAAATCGAGATGTTAAAATGCCAACATAAGAATAAATGCAGGCAGAATACTTTATACATTATAAATAAAATAAATAAATCTTTTAAAAAGATTAAGAAGATGAAATTGTTTTTCCAAGCTTAAAATAATCCTAAAATACAAAACATAACAAACTTGTCTATATATAAAAAGTTAAAACCTGGTGTGAAAAAAGAAAGAAAGAAAAAGAAAAGTAAAGCAGGCTAAATGATGAACTCCAAGCAATAATATTGACAGATAACATGGCAGATAATGAACTGATATGTTTAATATAGAAAATCCAGGAAATAAAGCAGTGTGGTTGGTACTAGGAACACAAAGCATGAACACAATCAGCAGTGACAGGGACACAAATGATCAATATATGTACAAGCATTTTTCAAGTGTTCTAACTAGCAAGACAGTGCACATGAAAACACTACACCACCCTTTCTCTTCAATTGCTAGCATTTAAACACCAGTTTGTAGTTTTCCAGCACCCTTACTAGGATGCTGGAAAACCAGTCTGTTTAAGAACTGTGATGAGGAAGAAATTTTATCTGTGCCATTTCCAACCACCACATTGGGTTTAGGGACTAAACAACTCATTACTGAATGATGAATGTGTCAAAGAACAAATCAAAAAAGAAGCATCAAAATTAAACTAAATAAAAATGAAAACATAACACAGCAAAATTTCTGGGACATACTGAAAGCAAGCCTAAGAGGAAAGTTCATAGGTCTAAGTGCATTCATTAATAAACAGCTTAATCTGCAACTCAAAAAGCTGGAAAATAAGAACGAACAAAATCTAAACTCAGTTGATGGCAAGAAACAAAACTCAGAGCAGAAACTTTAAAAGCCTTTACTCCCTTTACCTGAAAAGTCTAAAAGGAATTGATGAACTTCTGTAGTCAGCCAAACCACAAAAATTAAACCAGGAAGCCAAGAACCTAAACAGATACATAATAAATGAGGAGGTTGAAAAGGTAATAAAAAGCTATCCAGCTAAAACAAAGTCCAGAGTCAGATGGAATCATAGCAGAACTCTACATGATAAAAGAAGATCTACAGCCAGTCCTTCTTAAACTATTCAAGACAGTAGAAACAGAAGGAACACTCACAAACTCCTTTTACAGATCACTCTAATATCCAAATCAGGTAAATTAAAAGAAAAAAGGAATCTACAGGACAACATTCCTGATGACCATAGACTCAAAAATACTCATTGTAATACTTGCACATAGAATACAGACATACATCAAAAAGATTAACCACTATGCCCTTATTGGCTTTAGTCCTGAAATGCAGGAATGGTTCAACATATGCAAGTCAATAAATGTAATAAATAACATAAATAGACTTAAAGACAAAAACATCTCATGATCCTCTCAGTGGTGCAGAAAAAGCCTTAGATAAAATTCCAACATGTCTTCATTAAATGAAGGTCCTAGAGAATGTAGAGCTAAAGGGATTGTATCTCGCCATAATAATAGCTATATATGAGAAACCAACAACCAACATTGTCCTAAATGGAAAAAAGCTTCAAGCAATCCCACTGAAGTCAGGAATGAGACAGGGATGCCCACTATCCCCACTACTTTTTAATATTGTGTTCGAAAAACCAACTAGACCAATAAAGCAACAGAAGAAAATTAAAAGCATACATATAAATAAAGAAGTCAAAACATCCCTATTTGCAGATGGCATGATACTATACATTAGATAGCCCAATAATTCTGCCAGAGAAATTCTGGAAATGATAAACAAGCCAACAACATGGCAGTACACAGAATCAATTTGCACACTGATAGCAAATATACAGAGGAGATTATGAACACACTCCCATTTACAAAAGCATCAAAGAAAAAGTAAAATACCTAGGAATAAACTTAACTAAGGAAGTGAAATACCTTTACAATGAAAAATTTACATTTCCAGAGACCAAGATTGATATAGGGAAGGACACTACATACTCATCAAAGGGGGAAAATCCACCAAGAAGATATTGAAATTTTTAATATTTATGCACCAAACACAAGGGCATTTGAGTTCATGAAAAAGACACTACTGTAGCTCTGATTAAATAATGACACTCACACACTGATGGTGAGTGACTTCAATACGCCACTCTCTCCAATAGACAGGTCATCCAGAAAAAAATTAAACAGAGAAATGCTGGAGTTGACAGACATCATAAACCAGATGTATCCGACATTCATTCAAACACAGACGAGCATACTTCTCCTCAGCAGCCCATGGAATTTTCTCCAAAATTGACTGCAGACTTGTACATAAAGCAAGCCTCAATGGTTAAATAAAATTGAATTAGCACCCTACATCATATTTAACCACCACAGACTAAAGCTGAATATCAACAACATAGAACTTACAAACGCATGGAAAGTGAACAACTCACTTGGTAAATGAAATATGGGTCAATAAAGAAATTAAAGATTTTATATAATGAATGAAAATGAAAACACAATATATCCAAACTTATGGGACACAATGAAGGTAGTTCTAAGAGGCAAGTTCATACCACTAAGTGCCTACATAAAAAAAGGAGAAATGTCTTATTAGTACCTTAACAGCACACCTGAAAGCTCTAGAACAAAATGGAGAAACTACATGCAGTAGGAATTGATGGCAAGAAACAGTCCTAGCTAAAGCTATAAGACAACAAAAGGAGATCAAAGGGATCCAAATTGGAAAGGAAGAAGTCAAACTGTCTATATTTGTAGATGATATGATAGTTTACATAAGCAACCCAAAAAACTCTACCAGGGAACTCCTACAGCTGATAAACACCTTCAGCAAACTAGCAGGATACAAGATAAACTCAAAAAAAATCAGTAGTCCTACTTTATTCAGATGACAAAGAGGCTGAGAAAGAAATCAGAGAAACATCACCCTTTACAATAGCCACAAACAACATAAAATATCTCGGGGTAACGCTTACCAAACATGTGAAAGACCTATACAATAAGAACTTTGTATCTTTAAAGAAAGAAATTAAAGAAGATACCAGAAAATGGAAAGATCTCCCATGCTCTTTGATTGGAAGGATATATATATATATAGTAAAAATGGCAATCTTGCCAAAAGCAATCTATAGATTCAATGCAATCCCCATTAAAATCCCAGCACAATTCTTCACTACCTTGAAAGGATAATAATCAACTTTGTATGGAAAAACAAAAGACCCAGGATAGCCAAAACAACCCTGTACAATAAAAGAACTTCAGGAGACATCACCATCCCTGACTTTAAGCTCTACTACAGAGCTATAGTTTTGAAAACAGCCTGAAAATAGACAGGTAGACCAATGAAATAGAATTGAAAATGCTGATATTAATCCACACACTTGTGAACACCTGATTCTCGACAAAACAGCTAAAAAAATACAATGGGGGGAGGAAAGCATCTTCAACAAATGATGCTGGCACAATTGGATGAAGGTGTGTAGAAGACTGCAAATAGACCCATGTACAAAACTCAAGTCCAAATGGATCAAAGACCTCAACATAAATCCAGCCACACTGAACCTCTTAGGAGAGAAAGTGGGAGGTACCCTTGAACAAATTGGTATAGGAGACTGCGTCCTGAACATACCTCCAGTAGCACAGACACTGAGATCAACAATTAATAGGTAGGACTTCCTCAAACTTAGAAGCTTCTGTAAGGCAAAGGACACAGTTGATAAGACCAAACGGCAGCCCACAGACTGGGAAAAAATTTTTACCAATCCTACATCTGACAAAGAGCTGATCTCCAAAACATACAAAGAACTCAAGAAACTAGTCAACAAAACACCAAATAGCCCTATTAAAAAATGGGGTACAGAATTGAAGAAAGAATTCTCAATAGAGGAAATCAAAAAGGCTGAAAGACACTTAAGGAAACATTCAACATCCTTAGCTATCAGGGAAATGCAAATGAAAACAACTTTGAGATATCATCTTACTCCTGCCAGAATGACTAAAATTAGAAACACCAATGATAACTTATGCTGGAAAGGATGTGGAGAAAGGGGAACACTCCTTCACTGCTGGTGGGAGTGAAAAGTCGTACAGCCATTTTGGAGATCAGTATGGAGGTTCCTCAGGAAAATGGGAATTAGCTTACCACAGGACCCAGCAATTCCACTCTTAGGTATATACCCAAATGACCCACATCCATGCAACAAAGACATGTGCTCAACTATGTTCATAGCAGCATTATTTGTAATAGCTCGAACCTGGAAGCAACCTAGATGTCCCTCAACTGAAGAATGGATAAAGAAGATGTGGTACATCTACACAACGGAATACTACTCTGCAGAAAAAAAAATAACAGAATCTTGAAATTTGCAGGCAAGTGAATGGAACTTGAAGAAACCATCCTGAATGAGGTAAACCAGTCACAAAAAAGAGGAACAAGGTATGTACTCGCTCATATATGGATTTTAGATGTAGAGCAAAGCATCACCAGCCTATAATACACACAACCAGGCGAACTGGGATACAAGGTATATTCTAAGAGATTCATATATGGTCCCTCACAAAAAGGGAAGAGACAAGTCCCCCAGAGCACATGGGAAATGGGGAGGAAGTGAATAGAGAGAGAACTAGGAGAAAGGGAAGGGGAGGAGAGAAAAACAAGTGTGACTAGATAGATTGAGTCAGGGTGGGGGGGGACATAAAAAAGGGAGCCATTATTGGTTTGAAGAGAAAACTGAACCTAAAGAAAGGTCTAGAGAACTCCAAGACTGACTCCAACTAATAATTTGAGTAACCATGGAAAGGCTACCATAAATGCCCTTCCCTGATAGTGAGATCATCAACTAAATTATCTACCATCATGGAGTCCTCATCTTGTACCTGTTGCAAACACCCATAACCAAACACTGAATCAAACTAAAATCCAGATGCAGAGAGAAGGGACAAGACCAGTTTGCAGAAACTCACGGAGACAGCTGACCTGAACAAGAAGGAGCTTGGGCCCACCAGACTGATGGCTAGGAACCCAGCAAGGGACTGACTCAGACCCCCTGAATATGGGTCTTGGCTAGAAAGACTGAGCACTCTGGGGGACCTCAGACAGTAGAAACAGGATCTATTCCTGGTGCACAAAAGGACCTTGCGGACACATCCCCCATGGAGGAATACCCCCTTAACCTAGAGACAAGAGAGAAGTCCTAGTCCCTACTTCAAATGACTTGACAGATTTATGTGACCCAACCTGGATAGCATAGCCCTACAAGTGGAATGGGAGTGGAGGGATGGGAGGGGAGGGTGGCCAGTGTGCATGTCACAGGGGAAAGAGGGTAAGAGGGAGAGAGGGAGGGTTGGAGGGAGGAAGGGAGAGGAAACTGGGATCCACATGTACAATTTTTAAATTATATTATTAATAAAAAAAAGAAGAAAAATACTGCTGGATTATATATATATGTATATATATACATATATATATATATATATATTTAAAATACTTTGACTTCAAAATTCAAGTAAGGACAAGTTACTGGGAAAAAGGATTTCTAATTTTGTTTCCACAGAAAATGAAAAGCTGTGGATTCCTTTCAGACTAATGTGGTTTGATCGAGCAAGACCCCCTGAAGAACGTCAATGGGACAATGCAGCCTTGCAGACCACTACAGCCAGGATTTCTGTGTCTTCTTAGGATTCCCCCATGACAGCGCCCCCTACCAGCAGGAAGCAATTTGGAAAGAACTATGCCCAAATTCCCAAATATTGTTTATAAATGTTTGATTTCATTTTAAAAAAAGGCATGTAATATTAGAAAGAAAGGAAGAAAGAAAGAAAGAAAGAAAGAAAGAAAGAAAGAAAGAAAGAAAGAAAGAAAGAGTCAACTCAGGACTGAAACCAACAAAATAAAAAACAAGGACAAAAATAAAAGAATCAATGAAATGAAGAGATAGTCTTTGAGAGAATCAGTAAAATTTACAACACCTTAACCAAAATAATTAAATGATAGAGACAGAAGATCCAAAATAATAAAATTAGAGGTGGAAGGGGGACATAACATCAGACACTGAGGAAATGTCGAAAATCAATCATAAGTATACAGTTTAAAAATCTATATTCCACCAAACTGAAGAACCTAAAAGAAATGAATAAATTACTTGTTATATAACACCCACTAAAGTTAAATCAAGACCAGATAAGCCATTTAAACAGATATAATCCCTAGTGAAATATAAGCAGTAATGAAGTCTCCTAATCCAAGAAAGCTTGGGATTCTGTAGTTGGACTTTGTCAGACTTTCTTTGCACTGCCAGCCCCCAAATAATGACAAGGAGACTTCGTATTAATTATGAAAGCTTGGCCTTAGCTTAGACCTGTTCTACTAGCTCTTATGACTGAAATTAACCAGTTTCTATTAAATTATGTTTTGTCACATGGCCCTGTACCTCTCCTCAGTACTGTGTCCAACTTGCTCCCTGTGCCACTGATGAAATCTGAGGGCCTCAGATTCTTTCCCAGTTCCTCTCTCTTCCCAAAAGTCCTGCCTATTTCTCCTCCCCAGCTTTTGGCCATTCAGCTCTTTATTAAACCAATCAGAAGGTTCCCCAAGAAGATGAGGTAAAACAGAGATACATCACAGTGTATAAAAAGATTATCCCACAACAAGATTCAATGCAGGTTTCTTCCAGACCTTCAAACAAGAATGAACACCAATACTCTTCAAATCACTCCACAGTGTAGAAGCTGAAGGGACATTGCCTAATTTTTTTTATGGGGTCACCATTACCCTTACACCTTTGTACCTAAACCACACAAAAACAACAAAGAAAAAAATTACAGACCAATTTCCCTTATGAACATAGATGCAAAAATTCTCAATTAAATATTTGCACAAGGAATCAGAGAACACATCAAAAAAAATCATTCACCACAATAAAATAGGCATCAATCCAGAGATGCAGGGATAGTTAGACATACATAAATTGATAAATGTAAACTACCATATAAATAGAGTGAAAGGCAAAAATCACATGATCGTTTTATTAGATAAAGAAAAGGCCTTTGACAAAAATAAAATCTCTTCATGATAAAAATCCTGGAGAGATTAGGGATTCAAGTAACATACTTCAACATAATAAAGGCAATTTACAGCAAGCCAAGAGCCAGCAGCAACTTAAATGCAGAGACACTCAAGGCAATTCCACTAAAATCAGGAACAAGATAAGATTGTCCAAAGTCTCCGTACATATTCATATAGTACTTGAACTCTTAGCTGAAGAAATAAGAGCATTTAAGGAGATAAAGGGGATACAAATTGGAAAGGAAAAAGTCAAAGTATCTTTATTGATATTTGATACAAAGGTGATATGATAGTATACATAAGTGACCCTAAAAAATTCCATTGGGAAATTCCTACAGCTGTTAAACACTAAAATAGCTGGACACATAATAAACCAAATACTAATGTTCTACTAAAGGAGGATAGCAATAACATGACTTCTTGTAACATTCTGCTATATTCATAGTTCAGTACTTTGTTCAGACGTCATCGGAGAAGTTTCTTCTGCAGTAGACGGAAACAAATACAGCAACTGACAGCCAGAAAATATGCAGAGTAAAGAGACCTTGGAACACCCCAGCCATAATTGAAATGTCTCTATCAAATCCCTCTCCCCAGAGCTCAAGGAAGCCTGCAGAAGAAGAGGCAGAGTGTAAGAGCCACAGAAAGTAGAAGCTATCAAGGACCTTCAAAGTATAACAGGATGCAAAATACATACAAACTCACAGGGCCTGAGGCAGCATGCATAGACCTGTACCAGAGGAGGTCTTAGAGCTGAGAGTGGAAGTGGGCACATGCCCCCATGCCTAACCCAGAAGCCATCTCCAACTAATAGTCACTTGCAAATGAAAATGAGCAAGCAACTATTACTAAGGGCAGGCCACATGCTCAGCAGTACATGCCAACAGAAAATACACGCAACTGTATCTTTGGTGGTTCCTTCTCTCATCATGTCTTATAAGGGCTTTATTATTATACTGTGAAACACTGAGACTGTGTTATTAAAATTAACCTTGGATTTGGGGGTGGAGCGAGCAACTAGTTGATAGGAATTAGTCATAAAGACAATGAAGGGGCCAGGAATACAGATAGACACACACAGGAAGGAATAGAGAGGGACTAGAGAGTGGCAGTCTTTTTGGTTTGGGATAAGTGGAGAAATGCTTCTCTTGTTGGGTCTCCAGCTAAAAGGAAAGGTCATCTGGTTGCTTCTTGGCTTCTCTGATCCAGCAGGTTTTCACCCCAACATCTGACTCTTGAGTCTTTATTGGTAAATAGAACAATAGTAACTCCCCTTGATGTTGATTTCAGCATTACTTATCCTCTACTAAACATTATTATTTAATCACAAGAAGATTGTTGCCTTATTGTGTTACGAGCACGTTTTTCCCCCACTCTTTGTTCCTCCCCACCAGCCGCCTGGTCCCGCTGCCACACAAGCCCCAAATAACACTCTGAGATTCTGTATTTGATACAATCCTGTTGGCCAGTTACTATTATTGTTTATGGGCTAGCTCTGTCTTAACCCATTTCTACTTATCTAAGTATTTCCACGTGGTCATCTTATCCAAGCACGGCGGCCAGCATCTTGCTTCCTCTAGGCTCTACATGCTGACTCCTCCTTACTACTTCCTCTTTCCTCCTCCTAGTCTCCTAGCCCCACCTATCTTGCTTTCCTATTGGCCACAGTGCTTTATTAATTAACCAGTATGAGAAACATATTTACAGAATAACATCTCCCATCATTATTGTGGGCAGATGCCAGTTCATGTAGGCCTTACAGTACAGATGAAGGACTCTAAAGTTTGTTCCTTTGCTATGTTTGAACAAGTTACTTAAGTCTGTACATCTATGGCAAGGGGAGACAATAAAAGTACCTGTTTCTAGTGCTGTGCTAAGAATGGAATGGGGTATTTTATACTCATTGCTTAACACAGAACCTGCCCAAAGTAAGTGTTGAATGTGTTTTAGCTATAGAGAGATTCCACACTGGTCACAAACCTTCTTCCAAAGGGATCTCATTAAAAACACCATTTGATAGTGTGTGTTGTGTGTGTGTGTGTGTGTGTGTGTGTGTGTGTGTGTGTGTGTGTGTGTAATTTAAGCTGAAGAAAGATACAGAGTAAAGGAAAAATAGAGGTAAGCAGTAGACTTTTAAACAAGAACACAACACTTAATGGAAGTGTATATAATTCCTATGCTTTCTTAAACTATTACAAAAAATAGACTCAGAAATAAAATCAATAATGCCAAGAAAATTAGAAAGCTGTTTATTTACCTACCTGCCTTTCTTGGAACCACATTCAGTCTATCTCTGAATGATAATGACAGCTTTTATTTTCAAAGAGCTGGTAATTGGCCATTCTTCCTTAGTAAACAACCCCCTTCTCTCTGTGACAAATGAATGAAATATAGACTTAGACTCTGTAAGTGGAAGTATTTGCAGAATTGAAACTGAGTGACAAGATAGGGACACACAGAGATGCAGCTGTATCTGTCCTAACGTTACTAAACTATCAAATAGTCAAAATATGTAAGGAGCTCCAACAACTCAATGGAAAGGGTAGCATTTGATCATCATCATGAGAAGCATCTAGGAGGTTGGTAAAGGACAGCTCTGGGTGAGAGTGTGTCTAAAAGAGTTCTAGCAGAGGGGAATGAACCCCCTTTGGATGTGAACACTATCCCTTTGGGGAAACTTGGGAAACTGACAAGGGAGAAATAAGAGACTTCTCACATAGCCTCCTGGCCACCTCAATGTCAATTGCACATCAGGAAGTAAAGCTCCCACCAACTGCTCTGGTGGCATGCCTATCTGCTTCCTGCCATGATGATAACAAACTCACCCTCTGAAACTGTAAGCAAACCCCCAATTAAATGCTTGAAAAAAAAAAGAATTACCTAGGTCAAGGTGTCTCTTCACAGCAATAGAGTAGTAACTAAGGCACTGGGTACACCTGTGAGGAATTTTTCTTAATTCTTAAATCTGGGCCACACCTTCTGGCAGCCTCTATTATGAGCATTGCTCTTTGCCTGCTTGCCCTCGCTCTTGTTGGCAAGTTCATTCCTTCACTGGCATTGGATCCTATGCTCTCAAGTATCCAGGTTTTACCAAAGACCATCTGAGCCATTCAGCCTTGTGAACTTAAAATCTATTGGATTCTTAGACTTTCCAGTAGGGTACAGCCATTGTTGGAATAGTTGGACCCCTGAGTGTAAGTTATTCTAACAAATCCCATACATATGTATTCATTTTATCAGTTCTGTTTCTCTAAAGAACCCTAACCAATACAGATCTTGGTAACAGGAGTGGTTCTAGAGCAACAGCTTACCAAGATCATTTCTAACTAAATTTTGACACAGGGTTAGTGAGAGAATGTATTCTTGAGGTAAAAATGTTAAGGTATAGTCTGGCTTTGCCAAGTGAAACCAAATTGCTTCTGGTGGTCCTTAAGAACAAGTACTGAGAAAAATGTGGTTGCTAGATCAATACCTACATGCATGTCATGTATCAGAAGATGTGTTAGTATGTTCAAGTAAGGGAACCACATCTGGTACAGTAGCTGTAACTGGAGTTGCTACTTGAGTTTTCAATTGTCAACTGTCATTCCCGAGGATCCATCTGTCTTCTGCACTGGCCAAACAGGAGAGTTGGATTCAGATGTAGTGGAAACCATCACCCTGCATCTTTGATGATGGCACTGATTTCTGCATTTCCTCCAGAGATGTGATTCTGGTTTTGATTCACTAGTTTCCAAAGCAGAGACAACTCCAAAGGTTTTCATTTAACTGTTTTAGCCATAATAGCCCTCACTCCACAGGTAAGAAAATCAATGTGAGTATTCTGCCAACTTTTATGTGTATCTATCCTAATTATTTATTCTGGGGACCATTGAACCTACTATGAATCAGAATTCAGGCAAAACTCCATTAATCTTAGTCAGGCATGATAGTTTCCTTGTCCTCAAATATGCAGCTATCTTTATGCAGAATTATAGGTCCCTCTGCAGAAGGCTGGAAAGGGTTAACAGTAAAACTCTTAGGTATTTTATTGAGGTCCTTTCTCAGGAGAACCTGGCTGTTCCTTCAATCAAGGAGTTCTGAGTCTGCAAACTGACTCAGGTCTGGAAACTGACTACAGGCTGAGATTCCCTTTTCCCATGATCCAATGTGGCTTTTGTTTCATTTGTTTGGGAACTTTTAAACTTAATACAGATCAAACAGAAATGCCTGGAAACACAATGATTGACTAGCCAACACAAAGGTCCATACAAGTTATGATACCATAAAATTCATTTGGCTCATCATGGGTTAGGCCTTTATGGCCATTGCTTTGTCTACACTGCTCTTTAAAATAACCATGATACCCTGCCTTTGTCAATTGAGTGCTACCACCTGGCCCCTGCTGCTTTCGGGTTCAATTAAACTAATTGCATTTAATTCATCCAACTGAGCAACAGCATCTCCAACCTAAGGTCTGACGCAAGAAAAAGGTGATAACTAAGTTCTTCAAATGTGCTGGTGCCCCTCTAACCATTTTGTGTCTTATAGGATTAACGAAGGCCATGTCTTCTGGCCTTCCCATTGTGGAGGATTAGATTTTACACAACATATCTATTCTATCAATGCACTTTTCCCAAGCCTTAAAATCTCATTGTTGTTTGTTTGTACTCTTTACTATTTGCTCTTTGGGGGCCACAACCCACCTCCCAAATAAATCACACAGAGTTTTATCCTTTCTTAAGAATACCCAACCTTAACTTGGCTTGTTTCTAACCAGCTGTTTTAAACTTAAATTATTCCATCAACCTTTTGGCTCTGGGCTTTTGTCTTTCTCTGTTTCTGTATATCTTTCTTCTTATCTGTGGCTTGCTGTGTAGCTGAGTAGCTGCCCCTGGAGTCCTCTTTCTTCTCCTTCTTTCACTTCTAGATCTCTCTCTTCCCAGATTTCTCCTATTTATTCTCTTTGACTGCTAGCCCTGTCTATCCTTTCTGCCTCCTTGCTATTGGCCATTCAGCTTTTTATTAGACCAATCAGATGTTTTAGACAGGCAAAGTAACACAGCTTTACAGAGTTAAACAAATGCAACATAAAAAAGTCAACATATCTTTGCATCATTAAACAAATGTTCCACAGTATAAAAAATGTAATACATCTTCAAATAATATTCCACAATATCAATAGAGAGCTAATGTCCCTTGGAGAGATAGCTCTTGGACTACTATTGGACCTTAATGGAAAAGATTGACATAAGCCACTGACTTAACATATAAACTGAGCTGCCCTCATTAGTTGGGTATTAACTGACTCACCAAACCATAAAGTAAGATGTGTGTGGCACTAATCCATTATCAAATGGAAAAGGTACATATGTGATAGGACCGAGGAGGTCTTGAAGGCATAAGCAAGTTACATGAAGAAGCTACCCAAATGCCTAGGGTTTCTACTCTCATTGCAATGCTATCTACACCCAAGTATACCCCCATATCCTTGCATGTCGTGCCCTATGATCTGTTGACTGAGAAAGAGAAGACTAAGGTCTGCTTTTCTGATGTTTCTGCTCATTGTGCAGGCACAACCCAGAAGTGAACAGCTGCATATTACAACCTCTTTGCAGGACAACCCTGAAAGAAACTGCTAAAGGGAAATTTCACAGTAGGAAGAATTTTAGACAGTATGCATAGTCATAAACAGAAACAGCTAGATGTGTAATTGTTTACAGGTTACAGCTAATAGATTAGGTGGATGGTCAAGAACTTGGAAAGAACATAACTGGAAAATTGGTGAAAAAGACATCTGGGAAAGAAGTATGCAATTAAATCTCTCCATATGGGTGAAGGGCATAAAGATATTTGTGTCGCATTTGTGTAGAGAATGTCAATAATCAATAATTAAGTAAAGAAGGTAAGCCCTTCTATGGACAGTCAGCCTTTTTCCCCAGCCACCCCTGTAATTACCCAATGGGCTCATGAACAAAGTGGCTTTGATGGGTTATACAAGGGCTTGATAGCATGGACTTCCACTCATCAAGGTTTACCTGGTTACGGCTGCTGCTGGGTATCAGATCTGCCAACAACAGAGACCAACACTGAGGCCCCAATATGACACCATTCCCTGGGAAGATCAGCCAGAAACCTGGTAGCTGCTTAATTACATAGGGCCCCTTCATTTGTGGAAAGGACAACACGTTGTCCTTACTGGAATAGATACTTATTCTGGTTATGAATTTGCCTCTCCTTTATGTAATGTTCCTGCCAAAATTATCATCCATGAACTGAGCTACTTTAATAAATCCAATATATATATATATATGTGTGTGTGTGTGTGTGTGTGTGTGTGTGTGTGTGTGTGTGTGTGTGTGTTCATTCTATTTTTTCTGTTTAGAGAATTCTGCTGTTGTAAATGTGTATTTTCACACATCAATTATGTTTTTACTTTATAGAAAAGAAAAATCATGGAGCAGAGATGTTTTTATTAGCACTTTTTTACCCTGTGTTGCTTTAAAAGGCATTTCAAGGTTGCACATATGCGTGAGAACTTTGATTTGGCCCCCTCTGCTCTAAAAGTCTCCACAATGATTTCTCCGTGGGCTATCCCATCCCTGTCATGTTCCTGACAGTGCTTATGAGGGGAAGTGTACCAGGTTGAATATTTGAACAGCTAAGTTCCCCATGACTCCCCTTTCACCACATAGTGTGTGTTTGTGGAAAGCTCCTGCTGCCCACAGCTCGTCCACAGGCAGTTTCAGGTTCCAAGGGAGAGGCACAGCAAGCAGCTCATGTTCTTCTCTGTGGGGGCTGAAAACCACACACAAGAGACTGGAACTGACATCCAAGGATGAGTCAAGCCTGCAGAGTAAGCGTCTCATAAAAGCAGGTGGAATTGAATTATCAAGTCCGTCTCCCGGTGTGTAAGTGGTACTTTCTGATACCTACTCTAATAAATTACATCTCCAGTGTATCATTTGCATAGCTATTAAATACCCCTATTATGAGGATAGGAAATTGAGAAGTGAGGGCTAAAGACTCAAGCAGTGTGTTAGTTAGCACAGTGGGAATGCCAGAAGCAAAACCAGCTCTCTATTTGCTTAGCATTCGAGGAAGAAGTGTTTTAACATCACAACAGCAGTTCTGCTTCTAACAATTTATCCTACAGATGTTATTTCACGTGGCCCAATTAACCAGACATTGTATGAGAATGCTCATCAAGGAATTAGCGATAGATAGTATAAGAGTGTTCATCGAGGAATTACTTGGTTATGTCAACAGATTACTAGATAAATATGGATGTGCACATAATGGAATACTTAAAAGTAAGCTTTTTTTTAAAGAAAAGGACAAAGTGAATTTTAAATATTACCACCACAAAGGAAGTATTTGATATGAAAAATGAATCAATTAATTTTATGTAATTAGCACAAAATATACATATATATATACACATATGTGTATGCACCTGCAAACATATCCATATATGTGTATGTATATACATATGCTTCACATTGTACTCTATGGTTATGTAGTTTATTTTGTCAATATACATTAAAGTTACAAAGGAAGCAGATTCAAATATATGTATTTAGGAACATCTTTAAAATACTTTAGAAGACACAGGCATAGCTCAGTCTCTATATGATATTGCAAATATATGAAAGACTATATACAAGTGTTTGCACAGAAAATATTTAGAAAGATGTGAGAAAATGTGTGGGAAAGACTTGGGTAAGTGGAACGAGAAGTTTGAACTGAAAAAGGGCCTGGCTTTTCATCTCACACAGTTTTGTGATATTTGAAGTGTCTAGCTGGCTTGGCTTCCTCACAGTTACAGAATATAACAAGGATTTCAAGTTGAAACAAATCTTTCTCCCCTAAGTTGCTTTTTGTCTGGATATTACAATGACAGAAATGAAACAAGAAGAAACACCCAGTTCACTCCTGCCTGGTTCACTCCTGCCTGGTGCATCCCTCACTCGGGTTGGATCTGAGTCTGCCAATCCTTGGACTGGAAGCAACAGCCTGTCTGTTACATGTTTCTATTCATCTCCAGCTGTGGGCCCACGCATTAGCAGCCACTGTCATGACACCTTTGCTTCTTCCAAGGTCTCATTATACTTGACCTCTACCTTGTATCTGTCACTGGCTGAACAACCTCTTCCCCAAACTGTCACTCCTCTGAACCACCATGACATGGTTTCCCACTAAGCTTGAATGAACAGAAATTAATGTAAGAGTTCTCTTCTGCTCAGATTTTAGTAGAGAAAAAAAAATCCCAAGAGATGAGCACCACACCTCTGATACAAATGCTCTTAGGGACCAGAATCAGTGAAATGATGAGCAGGCCTTGGGGGTTGCACAGCAAGTACCCTAAAATCAGAATGGCTTAGGTGTGAGGTGCCTTTCCCTATTAGGATGACACTGAGAACTTCACTCTGAGCAAAATTCCAATGTCTTTTAAGCATATCATTCACTGAGTCTTCGAATTCCATGAGTTAGATGCTTTGTTTACCCATAAACCATAGATAAGAAAATCAAGACTCCTGATGACTAAGTATACTAAACACTTACGTGTCTCTCAGCCTTTTGCATTCCATCTTTTGAGAACTCTCTGCTAAGTTCGGTACTCTGTTTTTAATTGGGTTATTTGTTTTGTTGATGTCCATTTTGGGTTGTTTTGTTTTGTTTTGTTCTTTGTATATTTCAGTTATTACCCCTCCATTGAATGTGTAATTGGCAAAACTATTCTCCATTCTTAGGTTGCTACTTCGTCTGAATGATAATGTCCTTTACCATGTAGTTATACTTTTCAGCTTCTTCAAGTCTCATTTATTAATTCTTGATCTTTGTGACTGTGTTATTTGTGTCCTGCTCAGAAAGTCTTTTCCTGTGAAAATAAGTTCTAGAATATTCCTGCTTTCTTTTCGATTGGATTTTATCTGGCCTCATATTGAGGTCTTTGAACCATCTGCAGTTGATTTTTGTGCAGGGTAATAAGCAAGGATCTATCTTCTTCTACACACAGACATCTAGATTGACCAGCACGATTTGTTGATGATGCTGTCTTCTTTGCAGTGTGTGTATCTGACTTCCTTATCAAAAGTTAAGTGTCTTTATGTGTGTAGACTTATGTTTACATCTTCAATTTGATTCTATTGATCTGTTTTTATGCCAGTACCATGGTGTTTTTATTACTATAGCTCTGTAGTACAACTTGAAATCAGGAATGGTAATAGCTCCAGCAGTTTTTTTGTTTTTTGTTTGTTTGTTTGTTTTTGTTTTGTTTGTGATTGCTTTTAGCTACTGGGTTTTCTGTGTTCCATGTGAAGCTTAAAATTGCCCTTTGTCTGGGGTGATATCTATCTTTGATGGTAAGGTTTGTTTCTTGGATGCAGCAGAAAGATGCATGCTGTTTTTTAATATGTTTTGTTAGTCTTTGTATTAGGGCATTGAGACAATGTTGAGAGTTATCAATGAGCAATGCTTACTTATTCCTGTTATTTTGTTGTTATGGTGTGAGTCCTCCCCCCCCTCCCCCCCACACACACTTCTTTTGATTTCCTGGTCTGGGATTATTTATTACTTGTGTTTTCTTGGATGTAGTTAAACTCTTCAGGTTGAGGTTTTCCTACTAGTGCCTTCTTTAGAACTAAATTTGTAAATTGGTAATACTTAAATTTTGTTTTATACTAGAATGTTTTACTTTTTCCATCTATTTCAACTGATAGTTTTACTGGGCATAATACATCTGTGGTCTCTTAGAGTTTTTCGGGCCTTTCTGTCCCTTAGACTTCCCACTGAGTCAGGTGTCATTCTAATGGATCTGCCTCCATATGTTACTTAGTCTTTTCCCCCTGCAGCTTTAATATTCTGTTTTTGTTGTTGTTCTGTATTTTTCATGTTTTGATCATTATGTCTAGTGGGGCATTTCTTTTCTGATCAAAACTATTTAGTATCCTGCATGTTTCTTTTACTATGATAGGCATCTCCTTCAGATTAGAGAAATTTTCTTCTATTATTTTGTTGAAAGTATTTTCTGTGTCTTTAAATTGGATTTCTTCTCCTTCCTTTATTCCTATTAGTCTTAGATTTTTGTCTTTTCATAGTGTTCCATCATTGCTGGATATTTTATGGCTGGAGGTTTTTAGATTTAAATTTTTCTTTGACTGTGGTATTCATTTCTTCTACTGTACTTTAGATGCCTGAGATTCCATGTCTTTTACTCTGTTGGTGAGGCTTATCTCCAATGTTTTTGTTTGACTTCCTGGTTTTTGTTGTTTAATATACAGTTTTATCTCAGTTTGGGCTTTCTTTAGTAGTTATGTTTTTTGTTAAATTCTACTTTCATGCCATTCATTATTTCATTCTACTGTTTGTGCTTTCGAATACCTCATTAAGAGATTTATTCATATTCTTATTTGTCATAGCTATTTTGAAGTCTTTCTGTCATGCTTCAGGTATAGTATATTTCTCATGGCCTTCTGTAGTAGGATTACTGGGTTCTGGTGGAAACATACTGTTTATCTGTTATTGATTGTGATTTTTGTGCTGGTGTCTAGGCATCTGTGGCTGGTATTATTCTTACTCTAAGTGTTGATATTTGGTCCTGTATTTGTTGGGTGGGATTTTCATTCTTTATTTTCTGTTGGCCTCTCTGGATCTTAGGAAAATGTAGTGGCTGTGTGTTGCCTGGCAGGGAGTGCATCTGTAGGCCCATTGGTGGCAGAGAGGAATAAAGGTAGGGTAGGAGAAAACTGACAGGGGCTTCAGGATAGAGCTAAAAAGATCCTGTTCATACTGAGAGGTGGGGTCCACAGGGATGTGGAGGTGTAGTGGGAAAAGGGGATCCTGCAGGTAAGGCAAATTATGTAAGGAGATAGTGATAAGGTTCAAACCCTGGGTCTGGACTAAGAGCTGGAGTCCTCAGTGGATGTAGCTGTGCTGGCTGAGGTGGGGGCAGCTGTAAGCAGGTTGTTATGGGGCTGAGGGTAAGAATGGAGAGACTATAATAGAAGACAGGAAGGATAGTGTGAAACACCTACCCATGTCCATGCCAGAAGTAGCCATTGGGGGTCCCATGTAGAAAATGTTTCCAGGTGTGGGGACATGGACACAAAGGAATGAGCATGGACTAGAAGGAAGGGCTGAGAGGGTCAACAGGAAGGAGGAAAGCAACGGGCATTGCACCCCAAATATTAGAGGCCTTATCTCCAGCAAGCTAGTGGGAACATGATAATGCATGGCTAGATTGTGTGCCTTCTGAAATTAACAAGAGCAAATGCTGGGACAGATTGTATGGCATGTGATGTTAGGAACTTAGTGGGGTTATTTTGGGGGGTCAGGCTTTCTCCTCCATAAAAAATTCTCCTTGTATTTCTTGCCATTTGTGTAGTTACTTCAAACTCCACTATCTTTAGCCTGTCTTAAACATAAGGAATTTCTTGTCTTTAAATGTTCTCATCTTGGTCCATAGGGAACAGAGGAACCCCTAAGTGAGTGAAACCCTGAGTGAATGTGTATTGCTGACATGCGCAGGCCCATGTTCAGGACATAAAGGCCTCAGCCTCAAGGGAGTTACACAGCCTTGTTTGACTGAGGCTCAAGAGCAATGGCAAAAGTTTCCATGGGAGTCTGAGTGTTTACGAATGATTGATCAGTGCATGCAAAGACTAGCCACTGAGACTTTCTCCTGAGGATGTTTACAGCTGGAGACTGCTCTCCTACAGACGCCTCCTGCCAAGACCAGCTGACCTTCCCAATGTCGTGTCAGTGATGATTTGTGATCATTCTTGTGCAGCTCTACAATTAAAAGGAGCAAACCTGGCCAAAAAAAAAAAAAAAAATACAAGATGCATCATTGGAGGAGAAAAGGAGGACCAGGTGATGGGAGATGTTATTCTGTATATATGTTTCTCATACTGGTTAATAAAGACCTGTGGCCAATGAGATAGCAAGATAGGCGGGGCTAGGAGACCAGGAGGAGGAGAGAGGAAGTAGTAGGAGTCGAGATGTAGCCCAGGGAAGACGCAGGCCGCCTGCCGCGCAGCTCCCCGATAAGACGACCACGTGGAAATACTTAGATAAGTAGAAATGGGCTAATAATTAAGGCAGAGCTAGTCCTTAAACAATAATGGTAATTGGCCAACAGGATTGTATCAAATACAGAGTCTCTGAGTGTTATTTGGGGCTGGCGCGGCTATGGGCCCCGGGCTGGCGGGCTGGCGGGCTGGCGGGCTGCCGGAAAACAACATGCTACAACCAGGAATTATAGTGTTGGAGCCAAGTCCTGTGCTCAAAGAGATGAGAGGTTTAAAGAAAGTCCTGGTCTAAATGGAATGAAGGGACTATTACCCTCAAGGCAAGACCCCACCCAGCTAAGCTTCCAACTTGTGAAAAAGGAATTAAAGAAAATCTTCCCCAAGAAAGGAAATCACCAACAGCTCAAAGCCTATGCAAATCTAAGCCATGGAGTGGCCCAGAGGCCAGCCCCAGAAAGCAACAAAATGTGGCAGCTTTTGACCACATGGCTCTGGCTATATCAAGAAGGATACAGGAATAAATCCGTTGTGGACTCTTCCTCTGTGGTTAAGAAAAGCTGCCAAAGCCAGGTGTGCAACAGTGAAGCCCGTGCATAGAGGCCTGGAAAAGCCACTGTATAGAGATGTAAAAGTGAGGCCTGATTGCATTGGAACCTCCAAGATGCTAGAGATGCCAGAGCCATGAGATACATACTAAGGAGAACAGAGTATGGAACCAGCCCAACAGAGGGAAGTGTGTTTCAGTTAGCAAAGCTGGGAAGAATAGATATGACATCAAGCACCGAGATAAATAACTTTGGAGTTTCCCCTGATGGGTTTCTGTCTTTCTTTGGTCCAGTATATCCTCACTATGCACCATTTCCTCCCTCTTGGAATGGTAATGTATATTCTGTGTCATTGTATTGATTTTGATTTTGCAAGGCATTAAACTTAAGAGGTTGCTCTGAGTCTCAGAAGAGACTCTGGTCTTTCAAACAATGCTGAAACTGTGAATGACTATGGGGACTTTTGAAGCTGGACTGAATGCATTATGCATTATGATATTAATAAGAGCCTAAGGGAGCCAGGGAGTAGAAAGTGAAGTATGAATGACAATGGTCCCCATAGTCTCATATGTTTGAATGCTTGGTCCCCAGTTAGTAGAGCTGTTTGGAAAGGATTAGGAGGTGTGGCCTTGTTGGAGGAGATGTGTCACCAAGGGTAGGTTTTGAGGTTTTCAATAGCCCATGCCAGGCCCAGTGTCTCTTTCTGCCTCTTGCCTGTGGATCAGATTGTAAGCACTCAGCTACTGCTCTAGCCCCAAGGCTGCCTATCTGCCATGATCCTACCATGATAGTCCAGGACTAACCCTCTGAAACCGTAATCAAGTCTCCAATTAAATGCTTTCTTCTATGAAATGCCGTGGTCATGGTATTTCTTCACAATAACAGAACAGTAACTAAGACAGGGACTTAATACTATAGCTTGGTTGGGGGAAGAGGTGAAAGGTACTTGTATTTGTGAAAATTCATAGGATCATCATGAAAAAAAAAAAAAGGAATGAGAACAGCAGGGGCCAGCTCTGATGGGAAATCAGCTGAGCTACAGAATCTAGCAAAGGAAACTGAGAACAGAACCCAGAGAAGCAAAAAGAGGTCCACATGGATGACATCATGGATGTCAGGAACAGAAAGTGCTCTAAGGAGGGTGGCGTACCTCTAAGAGACACTGCTAAGGGTCAAGCTGACGTTTCTACTAGCCCTCTCCTAGGAAAAGTCTACTATAGAATTGGAATATCTATTTTTAAAGGCACTGTGGATTTACAATGTAAATTCCAGTTACATCTTATAAAGGAAAGTTGCAAAAATTACTTTTTTGGTGCCAAAATAGAGATTTTTTAAGCACATAATTATTCATCCAGAAATGTCTTTCCAATGTCAAACATTTGAATGTTTTCAAATATCCCCATGTTTGACATCATATAAACCAAATGGACAGATGTTTAGCTTTCTATTTCCCTCACCAATCATCCTAGCATTTACAAATGTATGAAACAATCTAGAACTTCCCACAACTTGCTGACCCACATTGCCATCTCTTTTCTTAAAGCCAGTGGTTTCCCCCGACCTCCTCATTTTATGCACTGTTGACTTCTGAAGTCTCTTAGTATGGCATCTGACAATGTTCTGAGACTCAGAGATAGAATGCCACATGCACTCCTTCTCACCACAAAGCTGAATCCAGATGAATTTTTAGTCAGTAGCATAAGTACTCCAAGTTCCCCATATTGGGTTTTGCCTGTTGCCAAGGTTACAAACCCTGGCACTAGTTACTATTCCAAAGCACACAGCCAGACTTCCATCACTATGATCTATTCCATTTTCTGTCTAACCTCAGCCCCAGGAGACAACTCAGGGATTGCACAGGGTTTTAGCTTGCTCTTCCACCAGCATCAACAGGATCATGGTATCACAATGTAGGAAACCTGGGGAACTCATGCAATCAAGCCACTCCCCTCCCACAAAATTGTTAACCTGACCCCAACTAAGTACTCTCCATATTTAAAATACGTTCACTTCCCTCCAGCAGAGAAAATTCTACAACTTCTAACACAGTACTGATAGACTGCCACCCTGAAGGACCCCCATGACCCAGCATCAACACCCGCTGCATTTAGATACCAGCATTGGCAGAGAGATGTGGAAGAAAGTGACCTAACACCTAGGGATGACTCAGGCAGAATACTTGGGATTCTGGAAAATACTGGGGAGAGATGAAAACAGAAAAGCACAGCCAGTTCACAAAGTAATGTTTTCCAAGTTAGATCACTCATGCCTAAGAGAGTCCAGAGGTCATACAGTGTCTACTCGGGTCAGCCTGGGGGAGTTGTGGGAGTTAGAATTGTCACTGATTGTGCTCTTTCAGCTAAACTCCCAGGGCGAAGAAAATGTAATGATTTGAACTGTGTCTGCCTTATTCCAGTCTTCCTTGCCATAATGAACACTTGAATAAAATGGCTTTTTAAAGAGAGAGTAGCTTTTTATCTTTCATGGCTTCTTACGGGGAAAAATAATGTTCAGAAACCATCTATTCATCCAACCTTTCATTAACATTTGTGGAAGACCTATTAAGTGCTATGCTGAATGATAAATATTAGCCAAGAAAGCACCTTTAATAGCACCTAGTGTGTGGTACAGTGAAGGTTTAGCAGCCAGAATATAGTTTCATCTCCGTGAGGCTTATGATTTCAGAGTAGGGAGGAAAATGATCAAAGAATCTCACAAATAATGAACCAGGACTTTGTGAAAGTTTTACAGGACTTTCTGAATGTTTTAAATAGGGGAAATGATCTAGTTAGGAAGAAAATAATGACCAAGTAGGAGTATGCCAGGTGATAGTGGGTCAAAGGGAGCATTTAGTGTGCCGTGTGTGCGAAAGACTTTTAAAAACTGAAGAAGGCCATCTGGATGGCAGAAGAGGACACTCTGGTGACACATGAGCAGAGGTTGGGATCAGAACCATGGGAAACCATTGTACTTCTGTGTGTACTGAGGAGATGACATGGTCTGGCCATGGTATTGTAGCTGGCAGTATGATGGGGGTGTAAATGAAGTGAGAAGCCATTTGGAAGATGAATGCAGTGAGTTGTCCTGGAGGGGAAGGAACTGGAACTCATAAGACCATAGTGGGATTTGAGGTGAGAAAACTTTCAGGGAACATATATTAATCCTGGTTCCTAGACCTGGCAATAGACTGACTTGTGGTTAAGACACAAAAGTGAGTGAGCTAACTGGCTAGGGTTATGGCTTGTGTGTGAAGATGAGTAACCATGCTGCTCACTAAAGCATGTATACCATACAGGATAGTGGGGTAGACAGAGGGTTCATCTTTAAACAACTTTAGTCATAAATGCCTGTGTCCATGCAAGGAAAGAGGTCAAGAATTGAATCAGGTCAACAAGTTCAAGGAGATACTTTAGCTGGGAGTCACATGAACATCCCTGAAATGAAGGCCCAAGGATGGCAGCGAAGACAGAGAAGCAGACCTAAGACAACAGTGAGAGCATAGCCATGGATGTGGCAACATGGGACTCAAAGAAGAAACAACCCAAGGGGTGAGATAAAGACAGAGCCCTGCCACCCTGGAAATCAGGGGAGGGACCACTCCAAGAAGAAAGGAGGATCAACAGAGTCTAAGAAAACTTCAATCTACTCCAGCAGAAAGGAGTGGGAATTGTAAATCTAATGCTCACATAATGGGCATGGTGCTTGTAATCTCAGCACTTGGGAGGGGAAAGTAGGGGGGTCATGAGTTCAAGGTCATCCTCTGCTCTACACTAAGTTCAAGATAAGCCTAGGCTAAATGAGTCTCTCTGAGTGCATACATGTGCATGTGTATATGTGGTACTTACAGAAAATTTGCTTTGTGCAGAGTGGCTGATAAAAGAAAGTACAGAGTTTAAAACTTTATTTGCCCTCTTTAACCCAAAAAAGATTAGTAGTGTTTTTAATTCCAATGGGAGAACCATGGAAGACTGAAGACACATAGAAAGGCAGGCAATGCTCTTGAGAGGGAAGACGGTAGACAGAGTCTATTTTGACGGTCATCACTGGAAATGGGAAGATCAAGTGTTTGATTATCTACAAAACAGCCACCTACCTGCTAAAGCAAAGCCCATCATTATCAGCACCAAAGAGACAGTCCATTATTCACTCGGTGTCTCCACTCTGTTTAGGATGTTGTTCACTTGTAGGCCCGTCAGAGTGGTTGTCTGAACCTGAGAATTTGCTCATGACTTAAGCTAGCCCTGCAGAGAGGCCACTGTGGGGTTTGGGTTCACAATACTAGTAAACCCACAGCTCCGAAGAGGGCTCTCAGCCAGGGGCAGTGCTGGGAAAACAAACAAAACAAAACAAGCCAGCAAATGTTGAGTAAATCATTATGGAGTATAATAAAAAGTTATAGTAAAAGGTCTGGGGAGTGCTGAGGTAATGCCCTCCTCCGGCTTAGAGCTTGAAAGGGATTAAGCACAGCATTACCTCAAGACTTTTCCAGCTCTTCTATCTTCATGTATCTTTTGTTCCCTGAAATAGATCCTGACTCCTAATCTTTCAACTTGTGAGCCAGTGGCTTTCAAATTCCCAAGCTATTTCAGAGTGGTTCCACAGAGAGAAACATAAAATCCCAACTTTATGAGATGAAATACATAGGTGACTTTTGCATTGCTGTGACTAAATTACCTGGCAAAAACAATTAAAGGAGGGAATTGTTTATTTCATCTCATGGTTTCAGAGGGTTCAGTCTGTAGCCTCTTAGCTCCATATTCCTGAACCACCAAGGCTACAGGAGAGTGGTGAATGAGTGGCTTAATTCAGAGCAGAAAGTCAAGAGAAGAAGAATTCTACCAGTATCACACTAAGAATACATGGGGAGACAGGGAGATGGAAATGAACACAGGCAGGTAGGTGACAGCCATGCCTCTGCATCTTACTGGACGCACAGTCGTAGCAAAGTGAAAAGAAGAGCTGAGCTGGCAGCATGATCCTGAATTAAATGCCAAGGTTCTCCCAGGGCATGGTGAAGGACCAGAGTGTCTGTAAGAGCTCACCAGCTGCAATGAGGAGAGGACTGGGGCCTAAGAAGACTCTCTCCCCTTGCCCAAAGACAGACTCTTTGCTGACTTTATTCACTCATTAAAACCCAACTCACATTGTTATTTGGCAGAAGTTTTCCCATTACTTCTTCCTGTCTTTCCCCCTCCCCCTCCCTCCTCAGATGTTTCTGGGTCTCACACCATCTATGAAAAGGATCTGAACTGAGTTTCATGTAGCGCTGCATGACAGTAATCAATCACATGGGGTCTGGGATCACCTAAAGTAGAACACCATGGCAGAAGGGCATGGAAGAACACAGATACTCATCCCAAGCAGCCAGGAAGCAAACCAAAGGAGGAAGAGGCCAGGGACAAAATAATGTTGGGGAATATTATTTTAAGGTGTGTGACTCTTGTTTCTGTTGCATTTGTTTAGCTCTGTGAAGCTGTGATTCTTTGCCTGTCTAAAACACCTGATGGTCTAATAAAGAGCTGAACAGCCAATAGCGAGGCAGAAGAGAGGATAGGAAGGCTGGCAGGAAGAGAGGATAAATATGAGGGGAAATCTGGAAGAAAAAGATTTGGGAACGAGAGAAGGAGGATGAGGACTTCAGGGGCCAGCCACCCAGTGACACAGCTAGACACAGAGAAAGAAGGAAAGAAAAGGTATGCAGGAATAGAGAAAGATAAAAGCTCCAAGGTCAGAGACAGATGGGATAATTTAAGTTAAGAAAAGCTGGAAAGAAACAAACCAAGCTAAGGCCAGGCATTCATAACTATGAATAAGTCTCTGTGTGGTTTATTTGGGAGCTGGATGGAGGCCCCCCTCAAAAGAGTAAAGAGCCCAAAGAGTAAGATAACCACACAAGGATGTGTCTCTGAGCACTCATTTTCTCCAAATAAGTCCATTTCTTAAGTCTATTGGCTGGCACCAAGCCTTAGTACACGCTCTTTCAGGGATATCTCTGAGCCGAAGCAAGCAGAACATAGATCCAGGGTTTGAGAGTACCTTGCCTCCATTGCCTACCACTGATGGTCAGGGCTCAAGGGTGAGGTCTCCATCTTATCTGTATAGGATCTAACAGAATATTATTCACATCAGTGTGTTGTTGAGGAATGAAGGCATTGCGTGGAAAGGAACTCTGGGACACAGAACCCAACAAAGGTCACAAAGAAAGAATGAGACTTGGAAGTCAACTGCAGAGCACAATGGCAATGCCAAGTACTTCCCATATGCCAGACATGATCTCAACTCTCTATATGTAGAAACTGAGCAATGCTGGTATGAATAAGGAAATGGTGTCAGGTAGACTAAGTCAATTGCTCCAGAAAGAAAATCTAGGAAATAACAGAGGGAGGATTTGAACTTGGGCAATCCTACCTTATGTTATTTGTGCAACAGCTTCAAAGACAGTGAGAAAGCGTTCTGGGTTGAATTTTATACTCAAAGATCTCATTACCTCAGAAGGCAAGTGCATGTGTAGATCCAATCTTAAGAAATTATTGTATAAAAATAAGGTAACAAAAATGTTCCCAGCTCAATCTGAACGGAGTCTGGAATATGAAATTTAGGCATACAAAGAGACAGGAGTGTGTGTATGCAGAGCAAATACCTTGTGATGATACCAGAGACAGCCATCTTTGAGACAAGTTTAAGGCCTCAGCAGAAACTAATCCTGCCCACTCACCTTGGACTTGAATATCTGACTTCCCGAACTGAGACAGCTGTGCTGCTTGACTATAGTGGTCCGAGCAGAGTGAGTCACAGGCAGCTGAACCATAGAAGACTTGGGTCACTAAGAGAAGAGTGAGCCTGAGACCAGGCCAGCACCTTACAGATTTAGGTTTTCCGCTACCACAGTGAATAGATGGCCCCACCACGGCTCCCAACAGTCCTCTCTGTGCTCTCGGGCCAGGGGCCAGTGCCCTGAACTGGAGTTTCTTTGCATTCTTATATTCCATGGCATATTCCCTGAGTCTTTTATGTTCCTATCTCGTTGTGTGCTCATCAGGCTGCCAGGCACTGGGGGCACAAGGAACAGGTGTGGAAGTGTGAGCTGCCAGTGGGGAGTCCTTGGAACCCTCTGAGCTGGGGCCACCAGCTCTGCTGTCCCTGTCAGAGCAGTCATTTGAATCTTGATGGGATCCTTTTACAGCTCACAGTCACCCTCCTCCCTTCACCCTGCCTCTGCCATCTGGTCCCCTTATGCTTCCACAGAGGGCCAGTGGCTTCTTTGCCTAAGTACATTTGTCAGTAGTTTATAATTTCCCTTGTCATGATCAAAATATTTACTTTCATATTAGACAAACATCTGGAAACTTGAAAGAAAATGACTTTTCCCCCACATTTCTCTTTGACCTGAAATTCTGATAAATGTGGAGTTTTTAATCCGTTGATTAAAATAAATGACCAAAACTTCCCAAACCAATAGAATTCTATAGCTCTATTTGATGCTGGTTGATCTAAACACACATTATATTTTAATATCTTCATTAGATCCAATTAGCTCTCATGCAGGTGGTCCAGGGGGCAATGGGAGTGACTATACCTCCTTTGAAGACAAAATTGAGAAATGAGACAATCCCATGATGCCTTGGATCTCCTCTCTCTCCTCCCTCCCTCTCTCTCTCTTCTCTCTCTCTCTATCTCTCTCTCCCTCCCTCTCTTTATCCTCTCTCCCTCTCTCCCTCTCTCTCTCCTCTCTCCCTTTCTCTTCCCTCTCTCTCTCCTCTCTCCCTTTCTCTCTCTCCTCTCTCTCCTTTCTCCCTCTCTCTCCCTCCCTCTCTCCCTCCCTCCCTCTCTCCTCTTTCCCCCTCTCTCTCCTCTCTCCCTTTCTCTCCCTCCCTCTCTCTCCCTCTCTGGCTTTCTCTATCTCCTTTTTATTCGTTTAGCTTATTATTATTGTGTATTTGTGAAATATGGGGCATGTGTACATGTCATAGCACACATGTTGAGATCAGAGGACATGTTTGGGGAGTTGTTTCACTCCTCCCGCAGGTATGAGTTCCACAAATAAAACTCAAGTTGTCATCCTTGAGTGGCATGTGCTTCTACCTACTGAACTGTCTCATTGACCCATCTTTCTTCCCCTCCCTCCTTCCCTCCCTCCCTCCTTCCCTCCCTCCCTCCCATCCTTCCCTCCCTTCCTTCCTTTTCTTTTGAGACAAAGTTGTTACGAGTAGATTTTTCCTGCCAGTCTGGTCCCACCACAATGCCAGCCCCAAATACCACACAGAGATATTGTATTAGATATAATTCTGTTGGCCAGTTACTAGTTTCTTATCAGCTAGCTCTGTCTTAAATATTAACCCATTTCTATTTATGTAAGTATTTCATGTGGTCTCATCTTACCAGTGAGAGGGGCTGGAGTTTTACCCCTCCCTCCAGTCTCTCTATGCTGACCCTCTACTACTTCCTCCTTCCTCCTTGTCTCCTAGTCCCTCCTGTCTTTCTTTCCTCTTGGCCAACAGTGCTTTATTCATTAACCAATACGAGAAACATATTTATAAAATGACATCTCCCATCATCTCCTCTTTTCTATCTAATATAAAAGGGTTTTAACCTTAACATAGCAAAATATATCACACAACAATTATTAAATAAGAATCACAGTTAACAATATTTAGTCCATTAACATTTAGTAAGATTTAAAGAAATTATTCTATCATCTATCCTATCTTTGTGAGTCTAAAGTCTTATATGTAACTTATCTGTAATCCTAACTAAGGAAAACTATAACCTAACTATCTGTCTTCAACTCCTTCAAAGACCACAGAAGGATAATATATAAACTCTAGAAATGACAGTGACTACTCACTGCCTGGTCAGTCACCCGAAGTTCTTCTGTAATGTTCCATCTTCAGCATATAGGCCATAGTGTGTCTGGCAGACTACTCCTCAGCAAAGCAGGAAACTTTAAACTGTCTACCTGTATTGGCGGTTTGTAGTCACTTTTCTCTGTGTCCTGCAGAATGTCTGGCAGACTCTTCCATGAAGAAAGAACCCTGTAGCACTGTCCATCCTGTTTCAGCAGTCACTTTTCTGTGGGTCCTGCAGGTCTACTTTATAAAACATAAAGTCAAACAGCCCAGACAAAAGCAGTATCTTGTCCAAATGGCTAGTCTTGCCATATTGAAAGCAAATTCCATAACACATTTCTTCAAGGTCCATCTTCTTTTCTGATGCAGGTGATGTTGCCAGGAGCAGTTGTGCCTCACTGTTAAGAAAAACCTTAAACCATTTTAAATGCCATATTCTGTAGGTCTTTGAAAGGTTTGAAGAATGCCTATTTATCTCAAATACATCTTGAAAACCTAAGTTTTAACTATCATAGGTAACTATAATCTGTACTAATTTATACATTACATTTCTAAATGAGCTATATAAACACAATACCTAAACAAGAGGAGAAATATACACATCACAAAATTGACCTTAAATTGTATCAATAAATGAAAATCCATTTAAAAACAAAGCATTCATATCTATACCATACAAAGTCTTGTGGCATAACCCTGGCAGGCCTCAAACCTGAGACAATCCTCCTGCTTCTGCCTCTCAAGTGCTAGGGAAATTTGTTTGCAGTCTCTGAATCTGAGGTTCTGGTGTTTAGGACTTTCACCCTTGACAATTGCTATCTGCTCTCCTGATTCCTAATCTGTCCCTTTTACCCAAAGTAAAGGACTTTAATCCTTAAACCTACTCTACTGGTCAGTCCCATCATGCACCACCTGTCAAGTAGGTGGAAGGTCAAGAAGGATGGACTTGCTGAGAATGCCAGCCTTGCCTTCAGGCTATGAAGCCTGATAAATGTTCTCTCCTGACTCCAAAACTTTACAATGCCAGAAATGAGGTCTGACTGTTTCCCAATGGGCCCCAGGCATCAGTTACTGCCCAAAACACTGAATATACACTAAGTGAATGAGTGAGTGAGTGAGTGAGTGAGTGAGTGAGTGAGTGAGTGAGTGAGTGAGTGAATGGCTTTGTTTTCTTAGCCATGC
The DNA here is from genome assembly GCA_030556225.1 of Cricetiscus sungorus. Classification (NCBI taxonomy): domain Eukaryota; kingdom Metazoa; phylum Chordata; class Mammalia; order Rodentia; family Cricetidae; genus Cricetiscus; species Cricetiscus sungorus. The sequence goes on from JANBXA010000741.1 coordinate 8,970,309, forward strand.
AACACTCTCAGGAGAGTGTTGAATAGAACAATCCAAGTGACACATGACATGAGTGATTTAAACTATTATGAGAAATGACAATGGGAGGCTGAGTGATAGCTTATGTTCTTAATTTTTGTAGTTTTAAAGGACCTGGAGCTTCTTTTGATTTTCAGATCAACCACCCCACTTTAAGGGCAGTGGAAGTGTCAAGTATTTATAGGAATTAATTCTATACCAAAGTGTCCAACCTTAATCATAGTGGCTCAGGACCAGAGCCGGGGCCATATGTGCTGACTGGCTATACTTCCAGCCATGCCTCAGTTTCTCTCAAGAAAGTCCTCAGGCTTAGAATGAAATATCTTTAGGACAGCAGGGAATACAACCAGAGCTGACCAGTAACTTTCTCCTGACTTCTTCCTACAGGTGAAGAGAGAAGGCGTTGCATACCACGATTCTAGTCATAAACATTAAGTAGCTTGGAGATGGAGTATGGGGTCCCACGAGACTAAATTCCCTGTGCCAATCAACACACAGCTCTTGAGTCAAATTACTCACCTACAGCTCTTCCCCCAAATCACAATCAACAAGGCTTCTAAGCCCTGGGGTCTGAAGCTGCCGGGAAATGACTAGAGACTGTGATACTGTTCCAGCCTTTCTCACAAACAGAATTGCATCTCCCAGTTGCCTGCCAATAGGAACACTTTTGTCCTCTTCAAGGAAATCTGATTCCAAAGCATCATTTTGTGATGTGGTCTATACAGGAAACCTGGGGCAAGAAATAGACATGCATGGGCCCTGAGGCATAACAGGGCTCCAAGTCCTTTCCTAAGAGGGCTTCACCAACGCTAATTTTTATCCTGATCTTCCTTTTCAGAGTACATGATTCCTTTCCTTCATTTCATGGCAAGATGGTAAGAATGCACCATATCCCACCCACCCCTCTCTGTCTCTATCTCTGTCTGTCTCTGTCTCTCTCACCACACACACACACACAAATAAGTTCATTTATTTAATTAGTCACTCTGTCTGGATTATCTCTCTGGATTATCATCCCCAGGGTGGTAGGGATCTCATCTATTGGTAGATTTCTTGCATTTGCATATGCAAGTTCACCCTCTTGATTGGTAATTAACTACCTGAGAATGATTGCTAAATGATAACTTCATGCTTTTCACAGTGTTACTCACTACGTGTTTGAAATTGGTTTTTAGAAATCTGTGTGTGTTAGCTGCCTTTCTGAAAGACTTTGAAAAATATAACCAAAAGAAACAATAATAGGAACTTCAGGGTTTGGGACCTTTTTATCTGTGATTAGCTGGCTACATGGCTCCCGGGCTATGCTAAGGCTAAGTGTTGTGATATGGAGCAAATGTCTCACTTTATGGTGGCCAGGAGATGGCAAAGCAGGGTCTGAAGACAAGCTACACACTCCATGGGTCTGCAAGTGGCCCCTCCTGCTATAATTTAAAAGAAGGGCCAGTAAAATGGCTCAGAGAGTAAAGGCACTTGCCACCAAGCCTCGCAACTTGAGCCCCAGCAAAATCCCACGTGGTAAAATAAGAACAACTTCTGAAAGTTTTCCTCTTACCTCCTCCACACATGTGCATGCATGCGTGGGTGCCTGCGTATACACACAAAAGATTAGATAGATAGTAGACAGACAGACAGACAGACAGACAGACAGACGACAGACAGGGAAGGAGGGAGAGTGAGAGACAGAGAGAGAATGAGAGAGAGAGTAAAAATAAAATAGTCACATTTTTGGAAGTATCACTTGACCCCAAAGAGGCTAAACTTTTGGTAGACCTCACAGCAAAGTTAAAAATAACCCCCTGCCTTTAAGAATCAAGGTAACTTGCCAACCTTACTTGCCTTAGATTTCCCATTTAATTGGCTTTCACAACTTAAACTAATGCACATCTTCCATCTTAGGTTAGATATTCTGTGCCCCAACTCAAGAGTGATATATGTGTGTATTTGTATGTTGTGATTATTGTGTGCTGAAAGCAAGCAACAAATCTAATCTCTACATCACCTGAAACCTACACAGTCTGTTGAGACTATGAGGGATTGCCTCATCTGGACCTTTGAAGGTGGAAAGACCCCACCCTAAATCTGGACCACATCTTCTGGTGGCAGCCCACATAAAAAAGACCTGGAAGAAGGAAGCTTTTGCTTTTTGCCTGCATGTCCCCACTCTCATAGGCAAGTCCATCTATTCCGTTGCTGAGGCATTCCTTCCCTGGCATTAGAACCTACTTCTTTGTGATTCCAATCTAGACTGAAGACCAAGAACTCTGTAGGGATCCTCCCAGGCTCTAGCACTAGATTGGGACTGCTGAAACATAGTCCCACAGATTCAAAACCTACTGGATTCTTGGCCTTTCTGTCAGGAGACAGCCACTGGCTGTAAGCCACTTTTAATGAATTTTTTTTAATAAGTCACTGAGGCTTTTATTTTGCATGTAGACCCTCTGGGGGAGTTTCTTGCCTGTGCTCACCCTAGAGATGACATGGGGCTCCAGACAAAGCTGGAGTTTCCAGCAGGGCTCCAGGTAGTCAGAACTTTGAACTTCTAAAGAACTGGTGGCATGGGAAGGGCAAGCACTGGCTTGGCCTTGAGCCACCCTGATGACATCAGAGAAAGGGTGTAAGCAGCTGGGGGCTCCGGGGATCTCCAGCCCACTGTTTACTTGGCCACGGGTTTCCTGAAGGGCAAACTAAGCATCACAACCCATTATCTTCCTCAATTCTAAAGATCTGATTGGCTAAGGACACCAGTCTTGATCTGCTCAGTGCAGAACCCCACTGCCAGGTTATCGATGACAGTACCCTCAGTGTCCCCAGAGTGATGGGACTCCATGACACCCTAACCATTACACTGGGCCAGCTTACACCCCTGCAGAGACTGGGATCCAGAGACAGATCCAGTTCTCTTTGAGCAGGAGGCAGGTGCAGGACTTCCCAACCACGGCCCTGGCAATCCACTTAGGGTTGGTTATCATGAGCTCATCCCAACTACCTGGATGCCTGCACTAGCCATGCACTTCTGCCAAGCTTCCCTGTCATCCTGGTCAAAGGGTCTTCAATGGACACCACTGGGTACTCCAGATGAAGGACTTTACAGATCAGCCATCAAGTCAGGCATGCTGTACTTGCTGGAGTCATGGGAGACTGGAAGTTCAGGTCATACTTGCCAGGCCTGAAGGACTCAGGGGCAGCCGTGTCCATGCCGATGACACCCTGGTCAGTGTCATCAGCCTTTGCAGTTGTGGCCTTCAGCCGCTCCAGGGATTCTTTGTTCTCCAGGACGGTAGGCACAAACCTGTCCTAATCACTTATATCGGTGCCATCCTTTCCTTATTTCTCCTTGATGACATTCTTCAGGTTGTGGTAAACCTCTGCTCCAGTGTGCATGGCTTCCCGGAAACTAAACACCCCTGCAGACAGGATCCTGAACTCTCGCAGGGCCAGCATGTTGTCAGCATGAGAACCACCATTGATCACACTGAAAGCTGCGACCTGCAGGATGACTTCGGGGTTGCCAGCCAAGTCAGCGATGTGATGGTAAAGGACACCCCTTTCCACAGCACCAGCTTTGCAGATGGCCAGGGACACTCCCGGGACGGCATTTGCACCAAGTTTACCTTTATTTTCAGTGCCATCCATCTCAATCATCAGCTTGTCAATCTTCTCTCGGTCACAATATTGTTTCTTGCTACCCAGAGCAGGTGCAATAGTTTTATTGATGTGCTCAGCAGGGCTTAAGACCACCTTCCCCATATGGCATGTCTTACTGTCACATAGTTCTAGAGCTCATGGATGGCATGGAGCCACAGCAGCTCTGATGAGATCTTTTGAGGTGCAGAGATCAACCTCAACAGTGGGATTCCCCTGAGAGCCAAAGATCTCTCTGGCATGGATCTTGAGAACAGACAGGGTGAATTTCTGGATCCCCACACAGGAAAAAAAAAAACATAAAAAAAAAAAACCAGGTTTCTGCAGACAGTGAAGAGAGAGTTAAGGTACATGTGTGCCACCCTGTGCCTGAGCTGCCAGCAAGTCGTCTTTTAAAATACACATATTCATTCTATCTGTTCTTTAAGAGAAACCTGAATAATAATACAATTTTAAAGCAACCTTATACAACAAACATCCCTCAAAAATGTTGAAAACAACTTGTGGATATAGCCTGATAACATTTGGAGTGCCCTTCAGTGTTCTGGGTTGGTAAGGTGACTTCGTTCCCGATAAAACTCTTTTAAAGATTTCCATAGAGAATCTCCAATCCTCTCCCAATGCCATGCTTCCTGAGCTTCTCTGTAAGCACAGAGCAAAGCCCTTAGTTAGGGGCAGACACAAACCACAAGCATCACACACAGACACACAACAGCCAGATCACAGCCAGGCTGGCAACCACAAACTATGAGCAGAAGAAACGGAGAAAGAAGTGGAGAATTCAAGGTTAGGCTTTCCCATCTTTATTCCTTAATGTGAGACCAGTGTGTCCTGGAGTCTCGGAGGTTATCTTTAATGTGTTAAGCAATGCACTTTGATTCTTTATTGAAAAAAAAAAAACAGAGGAAAGATTTCATTTGGCTCACAGGTTCAAAAGTTTCAGTTTGGGGTCACTATGCTCCACATTTTTCAGCCTCATGTCACAGAGGGTGTATGTGGCAGAGTAGAGGTGTTCACCCAGTGGGAACAGGTACAACCCCAGTGACCTACTTCCTCCAACTGAGCCCCACCTTCTACTAGTTCAATTAACTATGAATTCATCCAGGGAATGATCTACAGATGAGGTTAGAGTCTTAATGATCAACCACTTCTCAAACAACCCATCAACGGGTCTCCAAGCTCTCAACACAAGAGATTTCAGGGGACGTTTTTAGATTAAAACCACAACACAGTAAATTGGATATGTCTCTGCATCAGACTTTTTGTTTTGGGCCACCAACTAGCTCCCAAATCATGACACAGGGGCTTATTATTACTTTTGAATGTTTGTACTTAGCTTAGCTCTTATTTTAATCTGTTCATCTTTATCTACATTTTTCCTCAGGGCTTTTTACCTCTCTTTCTGTATATCTTACTTTCCTGCTGTCTCCATGCCTGGATGGCAGCTGCCTGGCTTCTGGCCCCAGGTGTGTCCCTCTTTTTTTTACCTCATTCTCTTCTCCTTTTCTCTCTCTCAAGCCTAGATTTTTTTTTCCCCTCCTAATTGTTGTCTCTGCCCATCAACCCTGCCTTTCTCTCTCCTGCCTAGCAATTGGCTATTCCATTTTTTATTAAACCAATGAGGTGCATTGGGCAGGCAAGGTGAAGCAAATGCAACACATCTTTACATCATTAAACAAACTTAGTATAAACAAATGTAACACCCCTTTATATAGTTAAAGTTATATTGCACATCATGTTTCCCTTAAAGAACTGCTTCTTTAGGCATCACCCTCTCTGTGGAGTGGAGGGGGGGGGTCATGGGAGGGAAGGAGGGAGAGGGAACTTGAATCTATATGTAAAATAAGAAAAAAATAATATATACATATACATATATGTATATATTAACTGCTTCTTTGTTGAAACTAATGAGCACCTAACTGAATATAACATACCCATTTTTGCTTGTTTGGGGGAAAGAATTTTAGGTTTAGAAAAGGTTATTCAGACTTGGGCTGGTCACACTCACCTATGTTTTGGAAGTTTGTTTGTTTGTTTGCTTTTTCCTGATTATGAGATTGCATTTCTACTCTGCTTCTGTTTACTGCCTTTCTTTCATAAGAATCAGAGAGCAATGACGATTATGTAAGGTGAGGAGAAAGAGCAGAGAAGGAGAGAGGAAGAAAGGAAAGAAAGTATTGCTCTTCATCACTTGTCACACAGGAGTGATACTGCAGTGCAAGTTGGAAGTGGGACTTCAGCTAGCTAGGCTTCGCCTGAGACGCCGACAGCTCCCTGAACTGGTACCTGGAATACATCAGGACTCGCAAACTGTTTTACAGACACGAACTCCTGTAACCTACAATGGAGATACGGGAAAGACAGCAGTAGCCTAATAGGTGAAGAAATTAAAGTTCAAGGAGGTTAAATAACTTGTCTGAGTGGCTGGGCTATAGCTGGGTGGCAAGAGCATGTGCATGGCCACCGGTTCTTTCCTTAGGGCTGCCTTTCAGAAGAGAATCGAACACAAATAAGTGACTTCCGTGTGTTCTAGTGACAACAACACCAGAATTAAGTATACGTTGTTCTTACTCCACCACCACCAAGCTGCCTCACCTCAGCCTACTAAAGTGAAGATGACCTGGCCTGCTTCCTCAATCATTAAACCACCCTGAGGGATGGCAAGGCTTAACAACATACATTTACGACCCTCTTGCTTCCAAGTTCCTCAAATGCAGGTTCATTCAGCTCTCTTCGTACTATTTTGAAACAGATAACAAAAGAATGCATGCGCGGACAAGTTGGGTCAGTGAGAAGCCATTCTGCCGGGTTGGCACGCTGAACAAGGCATTAAAGAACTCAGCTTCTGTAGTACCAAGGAACCTGAAGGAAAACACCCAGGTGTTCTAACTGGTCCTCAAACGGAGAGACATTCCACCCTGCCCTGGTTGTGCTGGTTGGGTGTTTTCCCAGTGCTGCTCGCAGACTGAAGCTGGAAAATCTCTGGGCAAGCCCGGGTCTCTGGACTCTTTACTGTGGGCCCAGGGAAGGGCAGCTTTGCTGTGCACACTCCCTTACCGCCTGCACCAGTCACTATAGAAAGCACAGCCGCCGGGCATTTACCCAGGTGGGTGCAAGATTAAACACTGCACGCCCACTACACCCCACGCTTATAGAGATAGGCCACCTCACACACCTCCCCCACTCACGCTTGCGATCGTGCACACGCGCGCATCCCGTGCACACGCTCGGGTCCTCGCCTGGTGGCACCCGGGCGCGCCCGCGCAGCACAGAGCGGAGGGCGAGGAGGGCGCGGCCGCGAGAGGGCGCGGCGTGCAGCTGGCGCGCGGGGTCGGGTCGTTGCGGACCCGGGTACGAGGCGCTCAGAGGGACCCGGGGCCGAGGGAGCGCGGCGGGCACGCGCGCCATGAACCCGAAGGCCGGCGGTGAGGAGGAGGACTGCGTGGACTCGGGCGCCGAGACCGGAGGGTGAGCCGGATCAGGCGGGGCGGGAGCTCAGTACTCTGCTCTCAGGAGCCCGAGCCACTAAGACAGCTTCGGAGCTGGGACTCGGTATCTGCAGGACTGCCTGGGGCAGGGAGGGGAGGGGCGAGAAGGGCCCTACCCGGTACTGGAAGGTGGTGGGACCCGAGGCTCAGTGCCATCCCTACCAGCCCTGTGGTCCTGGTGCCAGGTTCAGCCAGTATTCCCTGTCCGATATAAATGCTCCCGCACTTGTTCCCACCAGCTGGGAAACTCTGGTAGCTCAGGAGCCTTGGGAGTCTAGCCCTGGAGATGAGGAAAGCAGGTGGAGAGGGTGGGACCGCTGGCACTGAAAAGACTCTCCGAAGCCCGCTAAGACTGCGTAGCTCACTTATAATGTGCTGCTGAGCGGCTTCTCCACCCTGCCAGCCTGGGGTACCCTCAGGATGCTGTGATCCGGGTCTCGTGTGCTTCAAAGGACTCAAGTAATTAGCTCAAACCTTTGGAAGCTAATTAGCCCTCTCCCAACAGCAGTTTTCCTGAGTAGGACAAAAGAATGTGCTTTCAGATACGAATGTCCTGTCGTGGTTCCCACCCAGCCCCTATCTAGAGGATTTTCCTGTGCACAGTCAGCACTACATCCAGGATGCCCAGTAGGAAAGAGTGTCTTCTCCTATCTAGAGAAATCCTGATAGAGGCCAAGGGTTACCCAGACTACAGAAGACCTCGAAATTCCTGAAGGGTGGAAGCTAATTTTAGGATTTGGCAGTCTACTGAGGACAGGGAGAGAGGCCTGATCCAGAATGGGCCTCAGTTCTGACCTAACCCTAGAATGCATCCCTCAAACTCTTCCAGCCTCCAACCTGCACCCTTCCTTGCAACCTCCTGTCACCCCTATCCAAAATCTGGACCTGCATTCTATTCTTCCCACAGTGGGCTTTCCCTGATACCCAACTGTGGTATCCACCGTGGAGGAGTAACTTTATTTGAAGCCCCCCACCCCAGCCACCCTCGCTTTTGCTTCAATTCTGTTGGTATGAAACTTGCCAATTTAGTTACTTTCCTGATTTTTGTGGTGCCGGGGTTCCCACCTAAGGCCTCATGCACACTAGACAAGAATTGGTTCACTATGTCACAGCCCGTTGTTTATCAGTCATAGTAACCATCCTTGGTTCCCATCTGCTCTCCCATGGTTAGCTGAACCATGAATAGAAGAAACAAAGCAAAATGTGCCTGCTCTTTTGTGGTTGCTGTGAAGCAACCACTATCCCACTAATTCTTAACTTACAGGGCTCTCCTAAAGCAGATGTTTGCAGGAAGGGCCTTGCCTTGGAGAAGAGGGAGTAGCATTGGCTTTGAGGGGTGGCTTCATCCCAGGAGGCAGGCTAGTGTGAGAGCTACCACAGACTCCTAGGAAGGGCCAGTTGACATGGAGACACCACACACACCCAAGCTTCTACTTTCTGCCGGTCACCCAAGCTTCTACTTTCTGCCGGTCACTAGAGACCATTGCTATAACAGGACAGAATTGTTTAAAGAATTCTTAATATATCACTAGTAAACTTAAATTAAAATGTAAAGTGATATTATTTGAGACAGAAGTTTCAGTTCACGTCCCTTAGCCTTGTATTTGCTATCTACCCCTGCATACTTTGAATCTCAGTTTAGCTGTCAAATGTACTATTAATAATTGGCTCATTTTTTTTCCCTGGTGTTTTCCCTTTCTATTCTGGCCCCTTTAGGTATAAAGCACACAGAACTCACTCAGTAAATGTTTGCTGCTGCTGTGTCTTCCCTTCCTCCTCTTCCTCCTCCTCCTTCATCTTCTTTGAAACAGGGTCTCCTGTAGTCCAGAGCGGACTTGAAATCATCAAGTAGTTTATGACAACTGTAAGCTCTGATCTTTCTGCCTTCCCCCTTCCCAAGTGCTGGGATTATAGGAATGTACCCCATGCCAGGATTTCCTTAATATTGTCCCTCGGCCTTCCAAGTGTTCACAGCTCTTTTGTCTATCAAGGGCAAGAATTGAACAAGGCCTTGGACTGTGGACTCCTTTCATGCTGGCCCGTGGTCCTCAGGTCTCTTTACTCTTTGACCTGGCTATCCTGCCATGCTTTTCTGGCACCTCACTTTTGCCAAGCTGCCCTTTCTGCTTGGCATGCCTGTCTATCAGGGGAAATTCTTCTCTCTCTCTCTCTCTCTTTCTCTCTCTCTGTCTCTCTCTCTTTCTCTCTCTGTCTCTCTCTCTGTCTCTCTGTCTCTCTCTCTGTCTGTCTCTCTGTCTCTCTCTCTGTCTCTCTCTCTGTCTCTCTCTCTGTCTGTCTCTCTGTCTGTCTCTCTGTCTCTCTCTCTCTCTCTCTCTCTCTCTCTCTCTCTCTCTCTCTCTCTCTCTCTCAAGCCAGCTCAAGTGCCATATCCACTAGAGTGTCAGTCCTTAACTTGGGATCTACGAATGGCTTCAAGACATACAAAATAATAGACTTGGTAAGGTTTTGTGAGAAGAAAAAAGATTTAATTGGATTCTCAAACTAGCCCATGATCCTCTGTAAGCCAAGTTAGGGGAGAATGTGAGATGTTTCTGTGCGAGCAGAGGTAGTCTGAAGATGAGCAGCCAGGCATGTGGAGCTCTAACATGACGATATCTTTGGAACTGCCCTTGAAGCCTTGGGAGAGATGAACTCAACTGAATGTCACAGCAAATATTTACCCAGCATTCACTGAGTGCTGCCTGCTGCTCTAAACCTCTGCATGCTTCCTTGGCTCACTGAGTCCTTAGCCAGCTTAGTGAAGCTGGCTGTCCTTATGCCCAGTCTTGAGAAACTATTGCATTGAAATGTCAGTCAAAAAGCAGGGAAACTGATGGCAGAGCCACAGGCTGTACTGGGAACCAAGAGAGAGTTGGGTTTGTTTGGTTGGTTTTTTTTTTTGTTTGTTTGTTTGTTTTGTTTTGTTGGTTTGTTTTTTTTTGGTTTTTCAAGACAGGGTTTCTCTGTGTAGCTTTGGAGCCTGTCCAGGAACACCCTCTGTAGACCAGGCCTTGAACCCACAGAGATCCACCTGCCTCTGCCTCCTGAGTGCTGGGACTAAAGGCATGTGCTACCAACACCCAGCTTGAGGGTTGGGTGTTTGAGAAACCAAGGTCCATATTGTCTGACTGAAAGCTCATTATGATAAGGCTGTGGAATGCCATTTTATTAATGGAGATACTGAAGTAAGGCTTTGATAGTTGGAGCGGTGGTGAGAAACCAGATGAGATTGTTTCTAGAAAGGGGTAGAAGGTGAGGAAGGGGTGAGAGCTGAGCCATTTGTCTAGAAAACTATCCAGAAAAATTATTAGTAGAAAGGTGTCCAATTTAGAATACCCCTGCTTCAGCCTTCCAAGTTCTGGGGTTACAGGCATGTGCCCCTGTACCAAGCTCCATACATTCTTTATACTCAACACAGTAGACACAGATGCCTTTCAACACCTTAAGGAGGCTGGGCATCATCACTCAGAATATCCAGGCCATGCTTGATATTGTCATCATCATTTTACAAGTAGGATGCAGTGACTCAATGGGAATATGGCTTATTGGTCTACAGCCCAGGGCTTCGGCATGCTTCCCACCCAGTAACATTTTCTAATTAGTCCTTGTTTCTTATGGAGTGAATGCTGCCTTTTCCAACCTACCTACACCTACCATGGGCCAAGACTAATGGCAGACTGCTCTGTGGCAGTCGATGTCATTTGGAAGCTCTGCTGGGAAATGAGCCTGTGCTTCTGTGTGCTGTTAGGAGAAACTAGCAAGCACTTCTGGCAAAGTAGCTATGACACAGAATCTAACAGAGGGACAGGCAGTTCCTTGAAAATACAAATAAAGGCCAGTGCCAGCACAGACAATTTCATTAGTGAATCTCTAAGGCATGGCTTCTACCGTGCTCTTTCACACGTGGCCACACCTAGTGAATTGTTTTTCTTCAGCAGTTTGGAATTCTACCTGTGTGTCAGCTGCCACTGACCTTTTGGCCTATGGCAGTGTCACAACTTTAAAGGAACTACAAGCAGTGCTCACAGCAGCCTACAAGAAGCGGCGATCACTGGGAAATGAGGCAGATCCATGGGAAAGAGTAGGCGCAAAAAATATTTTAAGTGGGCCAGTAGTTTTTAAAGGAAATCTTACATAGAAGGCAAAATGACTTTGTAGCCCTGTATGAAGTTTGTGTTCGAGGATAGTTAGCTCTGTTACCTCGACCTTCAGTTTAGTGCACTAAGAATAAGCAGGGGAAGTCCACAACACAGGGAGCCATGTGTTTGCAACAACAGGAAGGTCAGTTTTACAGAAAGGCCAAGTGCAGTACTTAGGCCATAATTTCCTAGAAAAGCCAATCTGGAAAGATACTCCTTTAATAAATGAATATCTGTGCAAATTGCCTAGTGAGACCTCCAGCAGTGATGAGCTATCTTAATTACAGAATACCTTCCCATATAATCTGAATGTATGCAATTAACATACTGATATTAAAAAATATATTTGGGAATTATATATGATGGGAGATGTTATTTTGTAAATGTTTCTCATACTGGTTAATGAATAAAGCACGGTTGGCCAATAGGAAAGCAAGATAGGCGGGGCTAGGAGACTAGAAGGAGTCAGCATGTAGAGCCTAAAGAGAACAGCATGCCGGGCCACCGCTCTCCGGTAAGATGAGCCACATGGAAATACTTAGATTAGTAGAAATGGGTTAGTCATTAAGACAGAGCTAGCCGGTAAGAAACTAGTACCTGGTCAACAGCATTATATCAAATACAGGGTCTCTGCGTGTTATTGGGGGCAGGCGTGGCAGTGGGCCCGGGCAGACAGGAAAAAACCTGCTCATAACATATATATGTGTATGTTTATACATACCAGGCATGAGGCAATAATTCTTGCATTATTATATTGCCATCTACTGTATAGGTTCAAGAATTTTACATCTGAAGATGCCTGTTTGCCTTCTGTGCTCCTTACTGAAAGACTTGCATGTTGTGTGTGCAGCTGGCAGGGGAGCACTTAACAGAATCCCAGGCTGTTCCTACCTACCTTAAATAAGTTTGAGAAGCACAAAGTCCTTCAGAGAAGTCTGGCCAAGCACCTACTTGTTTTCTGAAATTATTTTTAATCTATTTCTTCATGAAGTTGTCTTAAGCTTTACAGTTTCTCACTGGCACTGCCATCAAACAATCTTATGTAGAATTTGAGCCATAGAAGTGGAAATACCTTGACTCAGTCAGTATTCCCAATCATGGCAATTTTTCTGAGGACAAGGAAGTAAGTAAATATAAAGCTTTATTTATAAATAATCTCATCACCCTCTAGTTTGCTAACATGAAACCAAGAACTATCATGCAGCCATTTCCAAAGAGAAGGAGTTGAGTAAATTGCAGAGCATCCCTTCATGTGAAGTGATAACTGCAGGAGCCATCAAAAGCATGTTCAAGTGGTTTTAAATGGAAAGGGCAGTCCGGAGCCATAATCTCTATTGTTGTGTTGATATCAATACACAGATTACATAAACTTAGAACCAGAAGCCAAAAAGCAAGGTGAAATCTTAGATGCCTCTTCTGTTTGCTGTGTTTTAATGGGATGAAGACCACAGAGCAAGCCAGAGATCACCCTTCATGGAGAAAGGGGTCTGTGTTTTAAGTAGTCCTTGGAAGTCAGACATGATTAGATTGGTATTGTACAGATTGGCTGCTATGTGAAGGAGTTGAAGTTCACAAGTCAGCCAGAGACTGGCCAATTGGCAGGCCTAAGCCCGACATTGCCATGAAAGTCTTGAGAAATTTAGGGGGGCTTGTGGAGGGGTGTCCTTTATGCTAGCACTACCGATGCACTTCAAGATTCTTCAACTATGGTTTCAATGTAACTTTCAGCCTATGTCCTTATCAATCTTTCCAACACCTGCCTGTGTGAATCTCATCTTTGGCAAACCCTAGCTGAAAAGACTGGCACATTCTTGCTATAGGAGACATAGTAATATTATACTCTCCATGTCATATGTGGATAGTTGTACAATTTCTGGGAAGTTTGGCCATGATTGTGGTGTGATGGAAGGGGCTTTGCTATCATTTGATCTATTATAGTGGATGCTTGTTTGACATTCACTGTACTTTATATAGCTAGATTTCTCAGTGTTTTCCTAATGTGTTGTTTCTGCTCCATCTGGCTCCAAAGAGATTTAATGTGCCAATGCTGGGTGCAGAAATCCTGGGTTTCAGTATGTCACTAATCCTTGATGTTTTCCTTTCCCTCGGCCAATATGGCACTATGCCCTAGCCCAACCCATCCTACTTTCTAGCTTGCTCATTGTCCATCCACTCTGCCCAGTGATTCCAAACCCTGCCATTCCTCACTTCCTGGTATCCTTACAGACATCACCACTTTCACTTTCCACCAACTACATCAATTGCCTAGACTTAGAGTCACCTAGGAGACACAGCTCTAGACATGTCGGTGAAGATGCTACCGGAGAGGTTCCATTGAACAGGGAAGACCTATCTTGAATGTGGGTAGCACCATCCCACAGGCTGAGGTCCAGGACTGAATAAAAAGAGAAGAAGGCAAACGTGAGCTGAACACAGCATTCATCTCTCTCCACTTCCTGTCTGTACACAAGTTGACCAGTTATCTCACACTCTTTCCCACCTCAAATAGACCCTTCCTTCCTTTCTTAAGTTGCTTTTACCAGGTACTTTGTCATCATGACTAATATTACAACTAATAACATAAAATAAAATTTGGCATGTGGGAGTGCAGTTTATAAAAAGATATGCAAATCCCCTTTGCAGTTTTTATTCTTTCCAGTTTGAAACAGCAGTGCTTTTGACTACTAAAATACTTCATTTGAAAAAGAGAAAACTAATGTCCATTTCCTTCCTTTTTATTCCTTATCAATAAATCAGGGCATTGTGATCTGAGCACTGTAGTAATTTTAACACACAAAAGGCAATTTAAACAATGTTTTATATGTCCCTTTTAAATGTAGTAAATGGAGTAAAAATTGGCTAATTCAAGAAAGCCAACTGGAAGCTAAGGCGATAAAAGGAGTATATCTTTGAAATTAAACAAGATGTGTAGCAGTTTATTTGCCTAACTACATCCTCTAACTGCCAGGCACTGTGAATCCCTGCATCCCTAAGGGATGAATTTCCTACTGAGAAGGACTTTGGGGTACAAGAGAATAAACAGCTTCTACACCAAATTCCTTGTCAAAGAGGAAAGTCTCCACAGCTGGGGCAGGAACTTGGCAGGATTCCTGTTCTCGGAGTCACTCAATGCCAGCCACTGAATTCTCAGCATAAAACCCACATGGACCACTTCTCATGTCTCCTTCCCCATCGCAGTCCACATCCTATGACTCTCCTAGCTAGCAGGATTGGGAATGTAAATCAACTGATGTGCCCTGTGCTGAAGGTCTCTGCTGGTCAACCAGTCCTGGAGTGTGGACACGCCCCTACTTCCCAGCCAAATGCTGTCCTCCTCCTTCAGGAGTCCTTATTGCCGTTTAATAAGGATCAGGGTAAACAAATAGGCTGAATAGATGTTTATTCAGGGAGAAATAACTCACAACATAGACAGATGAACACTGCAGTTGGAACCAGATGCTCTTCTCTCTGCTTACTGCCAGCAAGAGAGTGTTCCTGACTCCTCCTCAGACCTAGTTCCATGGGTCACTTCCGCCCCTGGCTCCACCCCCCAATGGGTGTGGTCAGCGTCTCAGAAGCAGACAAAGTGAATATCCCACCAGGTCTTTCCATCATGTTGTCAAAGAAGCATCCCAACTGTACTGTGTGAACATTGGGAAAGTGCTCCTTAATGAGAGTGTAACCCTTTTGGGGAATTGTTGAAAACTTGGAGGCTTTCTCACCAGAAAAATAAACAAACATTCAAAAACTTCCCAACAAATCAAGAGGGCCTGAGAACCTCAGTGTGACTCACGGAACCCATACGAAGGCCCCAGTTTTGTTTTCAAAATTGAAGCATAGCACTAATTTGCACTAAAGAAGCCTCAACACTGTTTTCACCAGTGACAACTTTAGCAGACAAATGCTTCTAACTACCATATCGCTGCTGACAAAGCTTTTAGCTCAAGTGGTTCACTTGGATAAGGAGAAATGGTACCTAATCCTACTTATTATGTCTTCTGTTTCAGGTCTGACTACAGCCATCTGTCCTCCACCAGCAGTAAGTATTGTTTGAGTGTCCTTCAGAGTTGTCTTTTACATTTTTGAAATACAGTTACATCACTTTCCTGCTTGCTCTCCTCCTCCCTACCCCTCCCATGTACCTGCATCTCCCTTCCAAATTCATAACCTCCTCTACTTTACCCATTGTTGTTACAAATACACATAGACAAGAAACACAAACAGAGCCTGCTTAGTCCATGAAGTGTTGCTGCATGTGTCAGTTTTTAGGGATGACCACTCAGCCAGGGGGCTCATCCCTGGAGAACACTAATTCTCCTTCTCTCAGCAGTTGTTAATTGCATGTAGCTCCTCATCTTGGGGTGGGGGCCCGTGAGGTTTTCCCCATCTATGTTGGGATGTCAGTTAGTGCTAGAAGGGCACCAGGTCTTGAGAGGCAGCCATGTTGTTGCCATCTCAGAGGTGTAGCTTCCCTGTCGGGGCTAGAAGGCACAGTCTCACAGCAAACTGCCGGGTCTTCTGACTCTGAGGATCTCTCCACCCCCTCTTCCATGATGATGCCTGGGCCTTAGCTGTAGGAGTTGTGTAGTAAATGTATCAACAGGGGCTGGGGTCATTGTTCTCTGTGTTCTACCTAGTCATGCTTTCTGAAATGGATTGCAGCTGCAAAAAGGGTCTTCTTTGGTTAGGGTAAGACCTACATTAACTGTGCACATGAAGGTAAGCATTTAGAGCATAGTTAGGAATTCTGCTGTTTTAGGCAGGTGCAGGTTCTCCTCTAAGACCCAAGACCTCTCTTGCCACATGTAGTCGGCTGGGTTTACAGTAGCAGGAATGGTTTCCCTCCTGTTTAGTAGGCCTTGGGTCCAATTAGACAGCTGTTGGTTACTGCTAAGATTAAATGCCACTATTGCTCCTTTAGGGATATCTTGTCACTCTGGTGGTTGCTGTGGTTCATAGGTGTCAAAGCTGGGTAGAATTATTGATGGCTTCCACAACTCAGCAGCTTTTATGGTGTTTTCTAATGCTATGAAAGCTAGTTTCTGGAGGTGTCCAGGTCAATGTTATCTCAAATCCTCTGGGTCCTATGTCTAAAATGTGTAGTGGCTTCAGCAACAAGGACTTACCTTCAGCTTCTGGGAGGTAACCAAGGGCAATAACATTAGCCTATATTGTTTTAGGAGTCTTTTGGACTCCCCTGCCCAATAATTCAAAAGGAGGTCTCCCATGCCTGGTACGAAGGTTTTTGTTAGATAGCCTATGGCTATTGGGTGGAATATTATAGCTAGCCCAAAGTGGTGTAACTGCATTTAAACTGCGTGTGTGTGCTTGTATTTACGTATACATATGTTTTATATGCAATTCTAGGTAAATGCAAAATAATGCTTCCCTGTGCCCTTTTCAAACATCCTGAGTGTTATTTATCCCTCCCCTTCCCTGTTCTGTATTGATATCCTCCCCTCCCCCAGTTATTAATCTCTTCCCTGTTTTTCCCTTCCCTCCCCCCTCATATCACCTCTCATCTCTGGAGCTTCTTCCCACCCACACCATGGTCATTTTACTTTCCTGGTTTGTACAGTTACTCCAGATTATATACTGACATCTGAAGCTGTGGAGCTAGGAATCACAGAGAAGAGAGACCATGTGGCATTTGTCTTTCTAGGTCTGGATCGCTTCACTGTGTATAATGTTTTCTAGTTCCATCCATTTACCTGCAAAAATTCAATATTTCATCTTTCTTTACATCTGAGTAGTCTTTCATTGTGAATATGCACCATGGTTTTTCATTATCTATTCATTGGCTGGAGGACATTTAGGTTGTTTCCATTCCGTAGCTATTGTAAATAAAAGCTGCAATGAAATGGGTGGCCAAGTGTCTGTGGAGTAGGATAAAGAGTCGTTTGGGCATATGCCAAGCAGTGGTGTAGCTGGGTCTTTTGATAGGTTCATTTTTGGCTTTTTGAAAGTTCTCCGCACTGGTTTCCATAGTGGCTGCACCAGTTTGCAATACCACCAACAGTGAATGAGGGTCCTTTCCCCCACGTCCTCACCAGCATTTGTTGTCAGTGGTTTTGTTGATCTGTGGCCATCCTGACCAGGGTGAGATGAAATCAGTTGTTTTGATTTGCGTTTCCCTAACTGCTAAGGGTAATAAATACTTTTTTGAGGTGTCTCTTACTCATGTTTATTTCATCCTGAGAATTATGTATAGATCCAAAACCTGTTTTTAAACTGGATTATTCATTTTCTTGAGTCTTTGTTTGAGTTCCTTATAGATTCTGGGTGTTAAACCTCTGTCAGATGTATGGCAGAAGAGATTCTGTGGTCTTC
This sequence comes from Cricetiscus sungorus, assembly GCA_030556225.1. Classification (NCBI taxonomy): domain Eukaryota; kingdom Metazoa; phylum Chordata; class Mammalia; order Rodentia; family Cricetidae; genus Cricetiscus; species Cricetiscus sungorus. The sequence goes on from JANBXA010000741.1 coordinate 8,987,926, forward strand.
CTCTTCACTCAGTTGATTTTTTTTCCTTAGCTGGGCAGAAACTTTTAGTTTTATGAAGTCCTGCTTACCAAATGCTGGCCTAAATTCCTGGGGAAATCAAGTCCTATTAGAAAGTCTTTCCCTGTATCAGTGTCATGTAGGGTACAGACTGTTTTCTTCTAGCAGTTTCAGAGTTTCGGGTTTTATGGTACGCCTTTGACACATCTGGAGATAATTTTTATGAGGGTGATAAATAAGGATCTTAACTGTCCTTTTCCATGTGGACCTCCAATTTTCCCAGCAACATTTGTGGAAGATGCTATCTTTTCCCCAGTCTGTGTCTTTGGCCTGTTTGCCAAAATCAGATGGCTGTGGTTATATGTATTTGTGTTTGTGTCCTTCTTTTTGTTTCATTGGTCTATATGTCTGTTTTTATGGAACTACCATACTGTTTTTATTACTATAACTCTATAATATATCTTGAAATCTAGAACAGTAATCCTTAAAGCACTGTTCTTTTTGCTCAGAATTACTTTTGGGTCTTTTGCAAACAACTTTTGGTTGTTGTTGCATATAAATTTCAGGATGTTTTTCTCTACTTCTGTGAAGGTTGTCATGGGGATTTTAATTAGGATTGGGCTGAATCTGCAAATTGCTTTTGGTACACTTGTCATTATCACAATATTAGTTCTGCTGATCATGAACATGACATCTTTCCATTTTCTGATGTCTACCTTAATCTCTGTCTTTAGAAATGTAAAGTTTTTATTGTAGAGGTCTTTCACTTCCTTGGTTAGACTTATTCCTAAGTATTTCCTTTCATTTGAGAATGTCATGAATGAGATTATGGCTATGATCTCCTTCCCAGTGTGTTTGTTGATGGTTATAGAAAAGCTACTGCTGAAGCTGACTTTGTACTCTGCCACTCAGATGAATTGCTGATCATTTCTAGAAATTTTTGGTGGAGCTCTTGGGGTCTCTTGTGTATAATATCAGATCATCTGCAACTAGGGATGGTTTGGTTTGTTTTCTTGTCTTACTGCTTGTCTTACTGCTCCAGCTAGAGCTTCATGCACTATATTGAAAAGGACACAGCCTTGTCTCATTCCTTAATTTTAAGGAATTACTTTGAGTTTTCCTCCATTTAGTATAGTGTTGACTAACTTTATTGTGTTGAGAACTGTTCCCTCTAATCCTACTCCATCCTAGGAAGAAGGCATATTGGAGTTTTTCAAAGGCCTTTTATATGTCTATTGAGAGAATCATTCAGTTTGTCTTCAAAGCACACTTATATGGTTTAATACATTTATAGACTTATGTATGTTGAACCATCCTTGACTCTTTGGCATAAAACCAAATTGATCTTGGTGGATGATCTTTTTGATATGTATCTGTATTTGATTTTCAAATATTTTTGTTGGGGATTTTTGAATCTGCATTATTGGCCTGTAATTTTATCTTTGTTGTATCTTTGCCTGATTTTGACATTAGAAGATTACTGGATTTGTAGAAAGAGTTTGTAGGAGTTAGTTCTGCTTTTCTTAGGTGTTTTGGTCCATTTATTATGGGTCTACTTTGGTTGTTGATCTCATCTTAATTTAACTTTGGTGGCTTGGATACATCTAGAAATGCATCCATTTCCACTAGGTTTTTCAGGTTAAATGAGTATAGGTTTTTAAAGTATTCCTTTATACAACTCTAAATTTCTTGGGTGTCTGTTGTAATGTGTCCTTGTTCATTTCTAATATTCATTTAGATCCTCTTTTCTTTTTGGTTAGCTGAGCTAAGGGTCTGTGGATCTTCTATATCTTCTCAGAGAAGCAGATCCCAGATGTATTTCTTCCTTGTACTGTTTTCTTTGTTTCTGCTTCATTGATTTATGCTCTGATTTTTATTATCCCTTGCCATCCACTGGGTTTGGGTCTGGTTTGTTGTTGTTTTTCCAAATTCTTGAATTGCACAATTAAGCCATTTATTGTGCTTTTTGTGATTTTTCATTGTCAGGGCTTAGAGCTCTCAATTTCCCTTATGGGGATATTTTCAGTGTGTCCCAGAGATTTTGTGTTGTGTTTTTGTTTTCATCTAGTTCCAAGATTTTCTTCTGTTTTTTAGTTTTTTCTTTGACCCATTCATCATTCAGTAACAAGTTGTTCAATCTCCATGAGTTTGTGTACTTAAGGGATTTGGGAGGCAGGGGCTGTTTGCTTGCTTGCTATCAATTTTTCAGTTTATTATTGGTGGATAGTATACATTAAATTTTTTCAATAGTCTGAATTTGTTGAGATTTGTTTTGTGTCCCAGAATGTTGTGTGTTTTAGAGAAGCATTGATGAGCTGCTGAGTAAGGCATTTGAGTAGAATATTCTGTAGATATGTTGGGTCCATTTGATGTATGATGTTATTTAATTCTGGTGTTTTTCCCTTCATTTTGTTGTTGTTGTTCAAATGATCTATTAGAGAAAGTGTGGTGTTGAAATCACCTACTATTGATGTGATGATGTTAATCTGTATCTTAAATTCTAACAGTACACTTACAATGAAATTAGGTGCACCAGAGTTTGGTGCATATGTGTTTAGGATAGCAATGTTTTCTTTGTTGACCATTCCCTTGAGTAGAATAAAGTGCCCCTTTTTATCTCTTCTGATTAGTTTTAGTTTGAAGTCTATTTTGTCATATAATAAGATGGCAAAGCCTGCTTGCTTCCTACTCCCATTTGTTTAGAATACTTTTTCCCATTCTTTAAAGCTGAGTTTCTTATAGACAATAGGAAATTGGGTTTTGTGTCTTAATCCATTCAGTTTGTCTTTTGATTAGAGAGTTGAAGCCATTAATATTTGAAGTAATTATTGAAAGTTGTATCTTGGTTGCACTCTGTAATGTATATGTATTGTTGATATTGTTTTGCTGCTTGTGTTTTTAGTTGTACTTTGTATTTCAGTAATGACAGCTTCATTTGTTTTCCTTGTAGGGTCTCTTGCCTATGCTCATTCCTCTCCTCAGTCCAAAATATTGCTTCCAGTATTTTCTGTAATGCTGATTTGGTGGGTAGGAATTATTTTAGCCATTTAGTATCATGGAAAGTTTTTGTTTCTCCTTTAACAATGACAGACAGTTTTCTGGTTGCAGTAGTATAGATTGGTGTCTCTGGTCTGTAGAACCTTGAATATATTGCTCTGGAGTCTTCTAGATTTGAAATTTTCCATTGAGGAATCAAGGTTGTCTTAACAGTCCTATAGGGCTCAGTAGCACAGAGAGCATCTATGTAGTATGTACTTTGATAGTGAGCAGGGATCACCAAAGGAGTCTATTTCCAAAGAATGTGATATGGGAAACTCTAGCCCTGGACTGGAGGCTCTTTCTTTACCTTAGATATATGACTCCTTTCCCTATGGAAAGCCAGTCTGATAGATGTGTCCTGGGCTTTATCAGCATCCCCTAGACCTTCTAGGTATATTCTTTCCAGGGACCAAACCTTAACACCAAGCACCCCAATCCCTGTTATACAAAAGCTAAGAGAAAGCTCAGAGCCTATGCTGCCTCCATGAGTATGAGTTTCAGACTCCTCTCCATACTTTTCTTCCATCTACTATGTCCCTGCAGGCAAATATTATCTCTGCCCAACTTGGAAGGGACACCCTTCTCTGATAACTCCTGTGACGTATGTTATGGCAACACCAATACCAACAAAGGCTGTAACTGGGAAATTTAACTATCATTTCTTCACTTTAAATCTAGCTAAAAGGAATAGACTTTTTAGTGACCCTACAGATAGTCTGGAGTCTAGGGCCTGCTAAGCAAGTACTCTCACTGAGCTATACCTCCAGCCTTGGGTGTAGACATTTTTATCAGTCCATCTTCCTATTTTTATAATTCCTGGCTTATATGTGATTATTAAGTGTAATAAAGATATGAGTAGAAATAGGTTTTTTATGAAAACTCTCAACATTGAGAGGTACTTATATTTAATATAGAAATATAAGTAAGTGTATGCACAAGAAATGATGCCTCATATCTAGACAGATTCTTTAGTGATTAAAAGCATTACATCAAAGCTGTTCGTATTGATTGAACATTTTGTTTTTAAAATACCCGAAACAATTATCTTACAATAAAAGCCTTCACTTTTTGAGTTGATAAATACTGAATTGTTCTGCCCTCCCTCGTGAGCCTGTTAAACTTTCAACTCTAATTCCCAACTGGATAGACAGTTAATTGGATCATTATGTTTATTGATGTCCTGGCTTTGTTTTCTTCTGCAGTAGGGACTGTGAGAAAAGCTGAGTATCTGGAATTGTAATTTAGTGTCAAATTATACTTGGTTATTAGGGGAGGATGCAGTGAGCTGTTTCTGGTATTGTAGACAGCTGAAGACCCAGCATTGCCCCTTGGTTATTAAAGCCATTATAATCACAAGAACAGTATCTTAGCTGCTGTACAGCTAAACCTCCCGAACTGTTCTCCAGACTGCCATTTTCATTCCTGTTTAACCCAGACACTGCACTTCCTCAAGAATAGTTTCTCTAAAATACCTGCCTACTGCCATTGCTGAATTTGTAGCTGTCATTGTTGTCCTCTGGGTCACGACAGCCAGCCTGGTCATTTGCTTTGGATGTTTCCCCGTTTTCCATTGTCTTAGTTGCTGTCCGGAATGTGGTTCCTCTGGGGCAGCTGGGATCAGCACTGAGTCACTATTCTTCCTTTCCCCTGAAGTTACGGTGTTCACTCCTCACACATGAGACTGCATACACAGTATGTGTGTTTCTATCGGGAACTGTATTAGGCTACAAATAATGAATAAAACAATAGGCAAATAGAGATTTATTCTCCTCTATCATGAAAATGACCACAGCCAAGGAGGCAGTGCAGATGTGGGGAGCATTTCCAGTCATGCTCCACCATGCTCAGCTTTTGGCTTCCATCCTTAAGGCTGCCTGAGAGTGATGGTATGGCTACCACAGACACAACCATCTTCACACCCTTATTCTCAACAGGAGAAAGAGAAGAGGAAGGCAGGAGCAGAGTGTTACCAGAGTTTTTAGAGTCAAAGCCTGGCATCCCCAACAAGCCAGGCTTGGCTACCCATCCTCAGTTCACCAGCTAAAAGACACGGGTAACAATGAAAAGCACAGAGAAGTGTGGTGTTTTTGTTTTTTTCCAGTGTGACAACACTGGGATGAGGAAGCCTAGGTCCATCATGAGTTTTAGGTTAAAATAGAGGGGCAGAGATAAGCAGAACTAAGCGGTCTGGGTCAGTGTGTAGTCCCGCCCATTGTTGTCATGGCTCCAGTCTCTATTATAACACAGGAGCTGCTTGAACTTTCTGGGAAGCAAGTTCCTTCTCTGGCACCAGGCTTCAGCTTTTCTGTCCCCCACCCCCACCCCCTACCCTGACCCCTCCAGTACAAGTCTCCTGGGGGAATTCTGATCTCTTGAGCACTGTCATGTCAATAGTTCCCATAACCAAGGGGCTGTTGAGCTATATTCCCAGCCCAGCTCTTCCTCTTAAAGTTTTCCCAGAGACATTACCTGGTCATTTCCTTATCGTTTGAGTCAGGTCTTCATCAGATGTTTGTCTCTAGTTCTAAGGGGTCAGCAGCCCTCTCCTAATACTAAAGAATACTGGTGGGTCACAGCTGCCTTGCCTCAGCTAGGCCCCACTTGCAGGCAGAAGGCCCCTTGGGCAGTCATGAAAACAGAGTGCACTTTCTGAAAAGATTTTTTAAATTAAGCCTAAAGTCTACTGTGAAAAACACAAATATTATCACCATGATGCAATATGATTTCCCAAGTAGATTGTTGAAATCATACCTCCCTGACCTAAATAGTTGTCCTCAAAGAGCAGAGTAGGGGCAGGATGGTAAGTGTGTCATTGTCCTGAAGATTCTCTCCATCACAAGGACTGGGTACTGTACGGCCCCCTATGTGATCAGCAGGTTCAATTGATGCCTTAAATGTGCATGTGTAGGAAGAAACAGAAGAACCTGGGCCTTGTCTCTTTGCTCTCTTTGTTCCAAAATGAAAATGCAAGGAAGTGAACATCACTTCTGGGGTCTGTAATGCTCCAGGATGAGGGCTGAAGGAGTCAACCCTGAATGAAAAAATAGATAAAAGAAATAAAAAAGGAGGACATGATGCTCCTAGGTACGTGGAAGAGAAAGTTTATTGTAGCAGGGAGAATACAGTCAGAGGCTGTAACAAGAGGTTCTTTGTCCCGTAGCCTCCTCAATCCCAAAAAATCCACACAGATGTTATATTAGTTATAAAGTTGTGGCCAATGACTAGGGCTTCATATTTGGCTAGCTCTGTCTTAATTATTAACCCATTTCTATTAATCTAAGTATTTCTACACGGCCTTATCTTACTGGAGAACACTAGGGCGTCCTATCCTCCCTGTCCCTCAAGGGAAAGGCAGCTCTTGTCCTTGTGATTGGGGCCCAGTGGAAGTGAGAGGAGCTTCCTGGCACACCGGAGTGGCTTTTGTAATAAAAGTAGACAAAGCAGGCAGCTCCATGGTGACACTTATCTAGAGGAAAGATCTGGCTACCTGGGGGTAGTCGGCTCCTGGAGCCATAGAAACTGAGAGATGAGAGGTGGCCTTGAGAATTTGGGGTCAGATTTGATGGATAGCAGGAGCCAGCAAATGATGCACACATACCTTAGGAAAGTCCAATCAGCTGCTTAGTTCAAAGAGGCAAGTTCCCTGGAAGGGAAGTCATACATGCCAGTCCCAGGTTTCAGCACCAGATGACTGAAATGCAGTGAGAAAGGAAACCAGAATAGACAGTCCATGGATGAAAGGGGGAACGTTTATTCCAAACTGCCAAGGCTGTCTCTTGGGAAAACAGAAAGAAGTAAGGAGAGAAAATTCCTGGGGTCCTAAGGGACCGGGTGTCTAGGAGGAGAGGGAACCTGTGGGCTAGGGTGGAGGTTTTGAAGTGTTGTAAGTAGGGAATGAAGGAGCCCAGAAGCTAGCATAGACCTTGATATGCTAATAGGCACCATGGTCTGTGTTAATGGAAGATCCCTAGGTCCCTTTGCCAGAGATACAGAGAATGATTCCTTGTAAGCAGGTAGGAACTATTCTCAAGTCCCTGAGGGAATGCTGGCTTTTGTCTAAATGCCAGGCTTTGAGAAAAGGAATTTCTAGGTACTAGACAACCCCCAGCTTCTCCACACTGTTTGCTGACTGCAAGCCAAGGATTGCAAAGAGATCAGGGCCAGAGGCAAAGGCTGCCTTTTATTCCCCTCACTATCCATCTGAGGCAAGGAAGACTGAGCAATGGGTAGACATCTTCTTCATGATCCTGGAATTTCACTGCACTCATATCTTGTGAGCCCATCCAACCACAGAGAGTGCATGGCTGAGGGGTTTGAGTTTTTTCCAGTTGCAAGTGGTTCATTTGCCCTTTAGAAGTTGCTGGAGAAAGCCAGCTCCCACTTCTGTGCTCTCTGAAAAGCTCAGCACACTGTGGCCCTAAGAGAATTTCACTGAAATAAAGGAAGAGGAATTCCATTCACTCTCAGAATTTTAAGCTGGGTTTCCAGAGCTCTGGTGAGATCATCAAGCCATGAGGCACAGTTTGCATTCTTAAGTAGCTTGAATAAAAGGGGCAAATTTTATAAACAGAATGAAAGGAAAACAACAATTATACTAGAAAAAATTAAGCCGTGTAATACTGCTGAGATATGAGCCCATGTGATTGAATATTTCCATTCACATAGAGATTATAATCACACTTGATAATTACTCCTAGAAGGTACTAGGAGCATAATGTTTACCTTTTAGGAACATATGGCATTTCTTAATGCTCTCTGGCCCCAGAATAATGCTTGTAGGAAATAGAACTAGCTATATTTGACCCTCCCTATTTGGGCCTAACGTGGCCCCAGCTACAAGCTCAAGACATCCGTTAGCTGGCTCCTTACCACAAGAGGAATCAAAAGAGTTATGGGCATTTTTCCGTTAGATAGTCTAGGCATCTCGGCTGGCTGCAAGGCACTGCAGCTGGCCAGGAGCCAAGACCACGCTTGTCATTCCTGCCATGCTGCTGGAACCTGATGACCGAGCCTCCTGTCCCGAGAACATCTTTTCTTGCAGTTGCTATCTCCCTTTGATTTCTCAGGGGTTTCTGCTTCCTCTTGCAGTTCTAGGATACTTACTGGAGCATCAAAAATTGGCATTTTATATCTGTTACCTTCATGAACACCATAGCTTGTTGAAGAGAAGTGAGTTCACTGTGGTTCAATCACTAGCTTAACTGCTGCCTGAAAAGCAGCAGAGACAGCCCCCTGCCTGCAGCTCACATTGTGCAGGGAATCCACACAGGCCCCACAGAACAAGTAATCATTTTCTTCCCGTTTATTAGAGGTGATCACTTATTGACAGCTTTGTCTTCCTTAGAGTTTTTGGCATGTCACTCCCTCAAAAGGAAGATCAGTATTTTGGAAGACCCCACAGCATCAACTTTAACTCTGGTCTGTTTGGAAACATTATAATCGTATTTCCCTTCTGCTTTTAACTCATGACTGTGAATCTTGGGACAAACGTTCCTCGGAATCCCATTCCATACGATCTAACAAAACCTGAATTCATCTAGTCATTATCCTCATAAAGAATTACTTTAGCTATTGAATTTTCTGACTTCATGATTAGCAAAAGATAGCAATGCAAACAGATTGAAAAGAAAACTTGCATGCCCATCCCTAACACAAGGAAAACATTGAAAGAAAACTCTCCAGTGCCCCCAAACTAGATGAAGTTAGCTGTGGGACTTCTGTGCCCCCATTTAGTCTATCACACTTGCCTTGGTTTCCTTCTTCCTCAGTTTCTGAGGAGCTGATTAGCAACACGAACGGTGCTGTTTGATGTACTGTTGGCTGCTTAACAACACTGTCTGTTGTATGGGTCTAACTTATGGATGCTGTAAGCCACATTATAGCAATTGGGGGAGATACACTCATTTCTGAATGGAGGAAATTCTTGGGGTTTTGGATGCGTACTCTATTGTGACACAAGACTAATTTAACAGTGACTAGCAAATGAGCCCCAAATAAGACTGTCTCTATCATCTTTATGTGATGATATTCACATACAGGTCTGTTTGCAAGGAAGTAATGTGGTGAGTTACTGCATGGCTGGGTGACTGCAGCCCTAGACAGGGCTCTCTTGCATGGCTGGTGTTAGGCAACAATGTTAGAAATAGCATGCTTCACCTTGTGTGAGGTGATGGCTGCAGAGACCAGTAGGAAACTGCTTAGATGCTATTGTCATAGAAAAAGCCACCTTCTTCCTCTTTACTTCACAGAAGCTGTCTACTTAAAGATTTTACTTAGAAGTTTCTGCTGTATATGCTGATGTTACCATCTGGGTTGCCCCAAATCAAAACTGACTGGGGAGGCCTATAAGTCTCCTTCCTTCTTCCTTTACGCCTTCCTGCGTGTTTGTTAAGCTGTTGTTTCATACAGCACAGTAATTCTGGGTGGAAAGATATGGTCCATCTGTCCCCACCCTATTATTTTTGTCTCACTATGACCCCTTCTGGCATCATCACTGACTAATAAAGGAAGTGGGGCTGAGCTGTTTGACCTGTGTGGGGAAGAACAGCATTCAGTTCTGTTGCTGTTGTGAGACTTTCAACTGTGGGGCTTTCTCTGTACTTCCACCATTAATCTACTGTTGCCTCGGGCTTGAGGATATTGAGGCTAACATGAACGGGGGTCATACGTCACAGTGGAAACAGTGGAGGTCTTTCTGTGAGATGGCAGCAGAGAGGTCACCATAAGTTGCCATCCTACCAGCACCACTATTGGAGAAGAAAGCCTTGTCCTTTGGACCATGTTCTCTGCTGTAAGTTGAAAGTAAAAAATAGTAACTTCAGAATATTGATTCTTGTGTTTTTCTGTTCCTAAAGCAATAAAGCCAGGAATTTGCAGATGTGGGTGGGGCCCTGAAGTAGTAGAGAAAATGTGGGAAAGGAAAACCTGCTTCATGTCCTTGCATTTCATCCTCCCTGTTGCTGGGAACTAAGCACCTCCCATGGGTATTTTTCCCTATGTCTGTGTGTCAGAATCTTTCTTTCTCAATCACATGGTACTGAGTTCCAAGGACAAAGATGAGCTATTGTGGTGCTTAAAAGTGAAGCATCCCCCAGAGACACATGTGTTTAAACATGTGGTCCCCATGGAGTGGCAATGTTTTCCAAGGTTGTTGAATCTTACAGCATGGTACTGTAGAGGCAGGAGTTATGATTATGTCTAACCCGATTCCAGCCTGAGCTCTCTGTTTGCTGATCCACCAAGATGTTAGCAAGCGCCTGTGAGCTCCCACTGTCCCAGACTGGAATCACTCACCACGCCTTTCTGAGTGTGCGGAACTCTACCCTCACAACCAAAATAAATTCTTTCTACTTGAAGTTGTCCGCATCAGGCATTCTGTCACAATGGTGAGTGTGCAGCTGTGTCTCTTCCTTTGATCCCTTAGGGTCTTAGCGGGATTAGGCACTTCAGAGTTGATAGACACTGCAGCAGAGTGTAAACACCCAAAGTGCAGGTTGCCAGATACTCATTCATTCTGCTTTTAGACCCAGCATTGATTGGCCCACCTGGGAAAATGGCTGCTAACAAAGGTCCAGATGAAATGTCCCAGCTGTCTTTGGTTTGTATTTAGGTCCAGGCAGCTTTCTCTTCAAGTGAGCCTGAAGTGTAATGGGGCACTTGGGACAAAAACAGAGAGTGTGTCAGTGCTGTTCTAAGGCTGCCAAAATGCTTGACCCTTCCACTGACTTTTAAGCCAAAATAAATTCCCAAGTTCCATTTCCCATGTTTTTAGCTCAACCAGAAACAAGGCCAGCACTGGGTTAGAGGTCTGGTTTCCTGCACAGGCAGTTGAGGAGTACTTTACTAACATGTACGTGATGTCTTGTCTTTGAACAAATACAATAGCAAGATCACTTATTGCTTAACACCCTGTCAGAGCAAATCCCTTTAAGATAAATCTTTATTAGTATAGTTGTGAAGGTCCTGTTTCTAGTTCCATGTAGACAGAGAGGCCTGGAGTTCTGTACTTAACAAGCCCCATGAGCTTGGGGATAGCTACATCTCCCCTTTGTCTGTTTTGTTGCAATAGATTTGTTTAATTTCCTGAAACTAGGTGGATTTTAATTCTGGAGTTACTGCTTCTATACCCGGCTGTCACATCCTCAAATCTGTAAAATTATATTAACAGAGCAACTATCTCAGGATGCCTTTGCTATAGGGGAACAGGACAAGCCCTTCATGTGCTTTAGAAAGAATTGAAATCTCTGAGAAGGAAGGTTTGGGGTTTGTGGTGGTTTGAATGAAAATGGTCCCTGTAGGTGTGGCCTTGCTGGAGGAAGTGTGTCACTGAGGATAGGGTTTGGGATTTCAGATGCTCAAATCAGGCCCAGTATTTCTCTTCCTGCTGCCTGCCAATCTGGATGTAGAACTATTGGCTAATTCTCCAGCACAATGTCTGCCTGTGTGCCCACATGCTATACACCATGATGGCAATGAACTAAACTTCGGGACCTGTAAGCCAGCCCCAAGTAAATGCTTTCCTCTTTAAGAGTTGCCATGGTCACAGTGTCTCATCACAGAAACACAAGCACTAACTAAGACAGGGTACAATGCCACAGTCTCACTGGGGTCTCAAACCAGGTATACAGAGGGGTCTTAGCATATCACTAGGCAGAGGACCTCAGTAAGTCACAGACCTGGGTCACTTGCTCAGAAGCTTTCAAAATCATTGCACTGTTTAAACATAAATCCCCTAGTATGTTTGTTTCTAATTGTATGCCTATCTCCTCAGCCTAACTAATGGCCCTCTCAGAATCCGTGTCAGGCTATGCCCAACTCAAGTGTCTTTTCTTCCTGTTTGGTGGCTGTCTTTGCTCTTCTCCCCTTCCCACGGGATGTTTCAGAACACAGCCTGAATGAGGCTTGGATGTACATTTAAGATAAAATGGAAGTCCTGCTTCCAAGTAGAGAAAAATGCCATGCTGTTCGCCTTCCTGGCTGTGTTCTTTTCTCTTAATATTGTCCTGGTTTCAGAAGAGCCCAGTGTGTAGAAGTCCAGGCTCATGACATTGTCTCTGTACAAATGGTGAAAACTGAGAGAGCCCAAGAGACTGCAGCTGTAGCCAAAGCATCTTTCTTACAAAAGCTTGAAAGGGCCGAGGGAGCACAAAGAGTCCTTATTGTTCTCTGCCAAGTGAAAATCAAGGTTGCAGCTTAACCACCACAGCCTGTGTTCAGTCCCGAACTGCAGGAAGCTGTAGGACCTGAGGTGGAGGGAGAGGCTATACTACTTACCCTATGAATGCAGCTAGGAATTGCCCAGTCACTTCCCTGTCAATTTTACTATTGAGTTTATAAAATTACCAACATTTGAGGATGTCTGAGATTTTATCCTGAATATTGGTTGCTTGAGGGAATTGCTCATGATTTTCTCATTAGTTAAAAGATGCAAATAATTGTCATTTTAAAGCATGCTAAAAGCAAAGAAAACAGATTATTCATTACACTCTGGAGGAATGGCTCTCCCAGAAAGGAATTTGTATCCCTTTCTGATGCTGCTTGATGGGAGAGCATGACCCTCTGTGGATTTTGTGTTCCTTGTCATTAGGAACTTCCCCTCTTGCCTTCTGGCCTGTTCTTGGGCCTGTACCCTGGGCGAGTCAATTGCATGTCTAACCTGTGTTTTCCACTACTGGGTTACATGTGTCTAGTTGACATGGCAGTCATATCTATGCCTGGAGCACTTCATTGCTTGAGTGAGGATTTACAGAGGCAAACAGATCCACTCTCCTGAAGGAGCCCACAGAGCTGGAGGTACCCAAGCTCAGGTCCCAAGCCTCCTAGGTGCTCGGGGCACAGGGTATTCATTGGTGGACTTTCTGTGATTTGTTCAGTTGACAGTACCCGGTTCTGAATGCTGCCTTGGATACCTCTTCCTATGTGTGCATAGAACTCATGTTTGCTCAGTAAAATAGCTGTCACTGCTTATTTCACTATTTATTGTGTCTCTCCATACACATAACAGTATAAGCTCTGAGTTTGTCATACGCTAAGACTAGTTCAGAGGGCCACTTTGGGAGACTAGATCTTAACGTTCAGCTAGACATGGCCACTACTGGGAAGTAGGTGCTATGGAGACGTCCAGTCTGTCCTGGAAGGTGATCTAAAGCAGCAGGATCCAGATGGTGGGAGCTGCTGCGGGCAAGGCTAGTGTGTGGCCCTGAAGAGAGAGGTGGTAAGGGTCCCTATGTAGGAAGCACCAAGGCAGCCAAGTGGCCATCAAGCATCCTAAAGATTCTCAACAAGCAGAAAGGTCCTGGTCCCCTGCCCTCTCCTCCATAGCACAAAGGTGCCATGTGAAGTGGTCAGCTGGTTCATAACAGGATCGTGCACTCCAATTAGCTAAAGAAGCCAGAGAGTCGTTCTAGAGCCCCAGCCTGATGCACTTATCTAATTATTCCTTATCAATAAAAAAAAAAGGTAAGAACCTGAAGCATCAGAGACATGGCAGAAGAGTGGCCAGCAACTCCTATCTCTTTCATTCCTCCAGTTAAAAGGCCAAGACCCTCTCTCAGCCCTGCCCTACTACTTCCTGTCTCTCTGTCCTCAGTCCTCCAAAACCTCTCTGATTAATTTTGGTCAGTTAGTAGCTAGCTCCGGCCTCTGACTCAAAATAAATTTTATTGTCAGAATGAGATCAAAATACCACACAACACCAGCCAAGGAAATTAAGGCTTGGGACAAAGGCAAGGTTTATGAGATGATGACATAGTGACTAGGGAGACTTGGAGTTCAGATAGTCCTTGCTTTTCTCTAGCCAACGGGCCTTGAGCAACTCTACCTTTTAGCCACCAAGTGGGAAAGATGCACCTCTAGCATTTTGTTTCAAAGATTAAATAAGATCACACGGATAAGGTTTTAGTAGCTGACAGATAGTAAGCACTTAAGTGTTTGCTGTTATCTATTTTTTTTTTTCTCCTGAGTTTTGGTAGCCAAAAAGGACAGAAGAAAGTTGGGGAAGTATAGACAGCCTGGGTGGCTGCGTATCCTTTCTCAAAAGACCTGGCCTCGACCCTGCTTTCCTTGACACTGGAACGGCTCTGTCTGATCCTGTAGCGATAAGAGGAGCCTTCCTTCTCCTCTCTGGAGACTCGGGCTAATTGGAAGCCAGCCCTGTCCTTGTGGCAGTTCCCAGCCTCTCAGGCGACATTCAACAGCCCTTGTGGTGGTGCTTTTGCTGTGTTTTTCCCTGATAGAGCAGGAGCTCTGTGGGGTCCTTGGGAAAGACAGGTAATAGATACGATAAAGGTGAAGTGCATCCTGGCGCAGCATCTCTGCTTCTCCAGGGAGGTCTAGAGGCTTTTCGTGACAATTAATTATTCACATTTCCCCTCCTTCCCCTCAAATACTTGGTTTCCTGATCAGTGCCATAGAGATGCACATGTAACCCTAGTGCCCGATGACAGTTTAGAGCTGTGTCAGGGTCATGCGCAGTGAGCGACAGCAAGCATACATATGTCACTGCCTGTTCTTCGGAGCTGGGCTGGGACAAGACTTCAGCGTCTCCTGGCTCTGGGTTCATGCAGTACAAGGGCAACTCAGGCTCTGGTCTTGTTTCCCACCTGCATGAGCTAGGCTGCATCCTGGTTGCCAGCACTCGGGTGGAGTGCAATGTTTTCCAGCCCAGCTCACTCTCCCAGGCTGGGCAGTCTGCCCTTTTCAGAGCTGTAAACACACAGCCATCCACACAGGCTTCAGCCTTTGTGCCTGCTCTCTGGGAAACCTTTATGTGACTGTAAGAGGTGGCACAAGGCTGAGGACACTTACAGCTCTAGACTCTTTGGGTAATTTAGCCCCTACTCCCCTGGCTTCTTCATGCTCAGCCTTTCCTGCCCATGTGTGGGCTTTCTTGAAATCTTTGTTGGGTTTTTATTTCCTGGGTACCACCTGTGGCTCTGACCTGTGTCATCTTCCAGGCCATTGCTGAGATGTAAAGACTTCTGCAGGAGCCAAGAGGGAGGTGGCTTCTGTTAAAGCTTGTCCTCTGAAGGAGACCCAGGACCAGAAGCAAGAAATGCAATTGAGTATCTGAGACACGAAGCTGGTGGCTGGAAAGGGGGCACTGAGAGGGACTGGGGAAAGGAGGAGCAGCATAGTCAGATGGGGATGGAGGGTAGCAGCTGAGCATCTACTGGCAAGCAGATACAGCTGGCAGAGAGGAGGGATACAGGGGTTCACAGGCCTCTGTGCCAGAGAGAGAGTGCCTCTGCCTCTGCCTCTGCCTCTGCCTCTGCCTCTGCCTCTGCCTCTGCCTCTGCCTCTGCCTCTGCCTCTGCTGTTCTTGTTGAGTAACTGGCTTCTGTGCCTTGATTTTCTGCTCTGTAAAATGGAAACAATGATCTCAGCCACTGCAAGGGTTGTATCAGGACTAAATGAGCTCCCATACTCAGTCTTTACAAAAGAACTCTGTTCGCTCATCACTCCAGGCCTCTAGTTATGTATACACACTCTGAGGGGTGTGGATCTTAAAGGGGCCACCTCACTTCTCAGACAACTTCTTTTCCCAATATTTCTTCTGTTTCACCTACTCTTGTTTCCCTGACAGAAGCCAAGTGTAATTCCTTGACCAAACGTCTTCATCATTGTCTTGTTCATACCGTTCTGTCCTTTCCCATTTGTATTGTGCTTGGCTGGTGTTTAGCAAAGTCATACTTCTCAGGAGTTAGCCATGCTTCTCTGGAGTTAGGAGTTCGAGGCAGCCAGGGAGAGATAGCCGTGGCACCTACCTCGGAAGAGCTGCAGCTGGGGGAAAGGGTTCCATGTGTACTTCCTTCCCTTCAGCTGCAGGCCCTGGAATGAAGGAATGCAGGTAATGGAATGAAGGAAGCCAGTTAGGCAGAAAGAGTGAGCTCCAAACTGGCCAGAATAACCCTCTGACTGCTCTCTGAGCTGTCATGGATTTTCATAATTCAAATATGAATGGGAACACACACATCAGATAACCATACAAGTGCAAGACATAGTCTAAAAGCAGCAGGTCCGCCCTTAGATTTAGCTACCACTTCAGCAGCATCAAAGTCCCATAACGAAGGGACAGCCTCCTGGATGTAATGACCATGTCAGGCCAGGTGGCCTGGTAGAGCTCTTGGTTCTCACCCTTGAACCTGCCCTTCTCTTCTGGTGGCCTCTCCATTAAACACCACATCACAGAAACATCAGAGAGCTGCACTCTCTGCTTAAATACTGCCCTGTGGCTGTGACCTCTAAGGCCTCCCCTCTCTGTGCCCCCAAAATAGCCTGGGACATCACACCTCTTCTTTCACTCCCCCGAATTTCACCTGCATCTTCAGTATTGCTTCATAAAACTTGTCTCCTGTCTCCTCGATGATCTGTTACTTCCGATGTGTCGTGGGTCAACAAACTAACCCTGACTGAGCGATCCCTCTTGCCATCTGTCTTTGTCTGATCTAGCCTGGGCTCAGAGAGGGTGACCCTGCCCCATTCTCCTCCCAGGCTCAGTGGAGTATTCTCTCCTAGAAAACCTCCTGGCATCCTGTGGTTGGTTGCGGTCATGGCTGCTAAAAGCTGCTTGGACATCACGGGCCACTGCTTACTCTGTACCTCACATTCGGTGACATAGTGAGGACAGGTCTGGGTTCTAGATAAATCTGCTACCCCACCCCATCCCTCTCACACTTCTCAAAAGATGTCTAGATTCACCTAAGATCAGTCACAGATAGGTGAAGGCACACATAGCACATTCACCTGAAACCCATTACATTTAGGTTAAGGCACACAGTATGTTTTGAAGGCCAAGCCTCTTTCTTAGGTATGGTTTCTAAACTGGGTGCATACCACTATGGCCACTATGGCCAATAAACTGCCTCACCCCCACAGTAAAGTATTGCCAGGTTAAACAGTCAGCTTTGCAGTTGGAGGTTGTCTTTTGTACTTTCCCTTTGCCATAACAAAACACCATAACCAAGGCAACTTATAAAATAAAGCATTTAATTTGGGGGCTCATCATTCTAGAGAGTTTTTCATTATCATAATCATCATAGCTAGGAGAATGGCAGCCAGCAAGCAGGCATGGTGCTGGATCGATAGATAAGAGCTCACAGCTGATCACAAGCACAAGGAAGAGGGAGGGGGAGAGGAGAGGACAGGAGAGGAGAGCAGAGGAGAGGAGAGGAGAGGGGAGGGGAGGGGAGGGGAGAAAGGCGGAGTAGGGAGGAGAGGACAAGGGAGGAGAAGAGAGGAGAGAAGAGGGGAGGGGAGGAGAAGGGAGGGAGAGAGAGAGAGAGAGAGAGAGGGAGGGAGAGAGGGAGAGAGAAAGAGGGAGGGAGAGAGGGAGAGAGAGAGAGAGAGAGAGGGAGGGAGAGAGAGAGAGAGAGAGAGAGAGAGAGAGAGAGAGAGAGAGAGAGAGAGAGAGAGAGAGAGAACTGGAAATGTGTTTAAGCTTTTGAAACCTCAATCCCACCCCCAGTGACATACCTCCTCCCAAGGCCACACCTCCTAAACCTTCCCAAACAGTTCCACCAACTGAGAGCCAAGCATCTGAACATATGAGCCTGTGGGGCTATTCTCATTCAAACCACCACAGAGGTATCAGCCTGGGGACACAGGAAGGGTGATTGACCTATTCAAGATCTGTGAAATCTGGGTGGAGCAAATTAGCTTTATCTGAGCATACCTGCCTCACTACTTTACCTGGATCCTCACCACAACCCCAGGGTGTTGTGCTCATCTCTGAATGTTCCTTCCTGTGTCAGTAACCTCACAGTGCCAGGTTCTTTCAGTGAGAGTAAGCCTTGTGCTCAATACCTCAGCTGCAGACTAGAGGGAACATCCCATTCCAGACTGGGTGCTCCTGCTCCACTCAGTGCCAGACACAAAGGACAGCACCCTTAAAAGTCCATTAAAGGGATGAACAAAACAGACCAATGAAATAAGCAAAACAAAAGATTGTGGGTGCTTTCGGAGGCTCTTGTGGGTAAGGCATTGTGGTCGTTTTAGGAAATCCACAACTGCCTGCCTATAATCTATAGCATCTTCTATTGAAGCCTTGTTGAGAGAAAAGCTTGTTCTCCAAGTAGGGTTCTTGTATCTACAGAAATGAGGCAATCCTGTTACACATAACCCAGAAGAAAGATGGCCCTTTTGTCTGACATCCAACCAAAGACACATATGCGTTATCTAGTTGCATGGTCTTATTGAAGGCTCATGCCATCTGTTCTTTATTAGAAGTTTGAGAAGGGTAGGCAAGGGTTGGCTAAGTGGGTAAAGGTTCTTGCTGCCAAGCCTGACAAGCTGAGTTTTGATTCCTGGGACCCATATGGTAGAGAGAATGGACTCCAACTTGCTGTCCTCTAGACTTTACCTTCCACACAAATATAAAGAAACTTTAAAAAGAAGTTCAGAAGATTCAAGGGGTTATATTTTCTGTAAGCAGCCCTAACTTCTTGTTGATTCCCATCCCAAGATACTATTCTATTTCAACCATTAGAAACGCATATCACATTGAATTTACATTTTTATATCTGCATTTCCCACCTAAATCATTGAATTCTCGCCCATGGGTATGGTTGTTTTAAAAGCTACAGCCTGAGGCGACACAGGTTGTAGACCATATAACTCTAAGAGAGCAGTGTTTGTTCAGTCTTCTATAGTCCTCCTTGTCTCCCTACCGACCCCCTAGCACTATTAGCCACTCAAAAAACTGTGAGAGTGAATAAGAGAAGGGTAACAATGAACTCAGCTGTTCTCAAGATGGATAACATTTGAGATGAACAGTTCAGACAAGTTTTGATCCAACATTATTAAAGCCCTATGACAAAAGGCACATGTGTAAAGGGGCTCATGAACCCACTAGCGTTTTCTGAGTCAAGAGACTTGACTTCCCCTATCTATCTAGAAGAAACTGTGCAACCTGCTGGACAGAACCAAGGTTTTACAAACACTGTCAAACATAAAGCAATAGCCCCTTTTCCCTCTCTAGAACTTAGAATCACAAAAATCTGAAGTCATGGATTCCCTTCCGTTGGATTTTGGCTTCTCTTCTTGTTCAGGCAATATATATTATTACTGTTTCTCTTAATGGAATAATTATCACTTCGTAATTATCACATCCACTCATTCATCCACACATCCATCTACTCATCCAGCCATCCATCTCCTACCTATCCATCCATTCATGTACCATTTATTCACACACCTATCCATCCACTCACATATCCATTTATCTATCTATCCATCCATCCACCCATCCATCCATCCATCCACTCAATCATTGGTCCACCTATCCATCCATCTATCCACCCTTCCATCTGCCCACCCATCCATCCACCCACCCACCCATCTATCCATTCATTCATTCATTCATTCATTCATTCATTCATTCATTCATTCCTGTGTGCTCCCAGGTGAGCTTTCTGTGGAGGAAACACAGGACCCTTTCCTGGTGAGCATCCACATCATCGCAGACCCAGGGACATCTCAGCCACTGCAGGAGGCCATCGACAAAGTTTTGGCGTGGGTTCACCCTGATCTCCCACTGTTCCGAGTCTCTGAGAGGCGCACAGGCAGGCGAAGACGGAAGTCCCCCAAGGGTGCACAGCCAGCACTGGCTGTGGTGCTGTTCCTGCAGGAGGAGTACGGAGAGGAGCAGATCCTGCAGGTGCACCGGGTGCTGCAACGGCCGCCCTGGCGCCACCACCACACAGAACGTGTGCATGGCCGCTTCCTACCCTACCTGCCCTGCAGCCAGGACTTTTTCACTCTGGCTCCTGGAACCCCACTGTGGGCCATCCGGCCGGTGCACTATGGCAAGGAGATCGTACGCTTTACCATCTACTGTCATCACGACAGCTATGCAGACAGCCTCCGCTTCTATGAGCTGATCCTACGCCGGAGCCCCAGCCAGAGGAAAGCAGACTTCTGCATCTTCCCCATCTTCTCCAACCTGGATGTGGACATCCAGTTTTCCCTGAAAAGACTGCCCTGCGACCAGATCCCGGTGCCCACTGACTCCTCAGTGCTGGAGTTCCGAGTGAAGGACATCGGGCAGCTGGTGCCCCTCCTTCCCAACCCTTGCAGCCCCATCAGTGAAGGGCGCTGGCAGACTGAGGACCACGATGGCAACAAGATCCTTCTGCAGGTACAGAGGTCGTCTGACTGTCTGTCTGTCTGTCTGTCTGTCTGCAGGTCTGTTTTGCCAGAAAGCCATGTAGATGTTACAGAGCCATGAGTTAGGGTAGAGAAGAGCGCAAATGGCCTTGCCCATCCTAAACCAACATGGCACCTCCATACTCTTCCAAACAAGAGTGGAGGGGGAAAGATCTCTGCCTCTGGTTCTTTTAGTGTCCCTTCAGTGGTACAGGCCTCTGTAGACACATGTGCAGTTCTTCCAGATGTTACCCCAGGTTGAACACTCCTAACACTCACAGCTCTCTAGGGGTGGAAGCCCACAGGCTTCTCACCTGGGAAACTTACTGATACAGAGCCCTAACTCCGATTTTTCACTCCTGTGGAGGTTTTCCCAATATATTCTCCACTTCTCCAAGAGAAGCCCAGGGATTTGAAAAATTGTACCAAGTCTATAGA
Organism: Cricetiscus sungorus; assembly: GCA_030556225.1. Lineage (NCBI taxonomy): Eukaryota > Metazoa > Chordata > Mammalia > Rodentia > Cricetidae > Cricetiscus > Cricetiscus sungorus. The sequence continues at coordinate 9,008,542 of JANBXA010000741.1, forward strand.
GATTTCAGATTGCTTTCTGTTGCCGCCACCCTCCACTTTCCACACTTGCTGCCACAAGAGGTTGTTAAGATCAGTGTTGGAAAGTAGCCCCTTGTCAGCAATAGAAGGAGTGGATGATATCTTTGAGGTGGCCCACACCACCACATGGGTGCTTTTTAGGGCGCCTATGTTGGCTCCAACCTTTCCAGACTGCTACCTCCTTTCTCCTGCACCCCAGCATGGTGTGTCCCACACTCATCAGAGATAAAGCGATTACAGTCTAACAATCAAAATTGAACCTGGAAGTCAAAGAATGAGCTACCCCTGGCTTTACCTGACCACTGTTCCAAGACAGGTCTCCTGAGTCAACAGGTCAGTCTGTCTTCCTGTACTGCTTTGGACTGGAGATACAGCTAAGGGGTAGAGCACTACCTTCCATGGTCCAGACACTGGCTTCTGTCCTCATCCTCTATGGACTCAGCCTCTATGATCCCTCTTTTTATGTTTGACTATCTAAAAAGAAAGAACCAGTAGTCATTTGGGGTCTCGGTAACCCTGGGGATAATTGTGCCTGCTTGGATCACAGGTAAAGTCTCACCACTTGGGTTGCCTCTGGCATTGAGCACCAGAACTTCACCCCTCATGTGATGAGGTGAAAAGGTACACATCAGATGACTCGCCCAAACCACATCCAGGGCCCCTTGCTCAAGGGAGAGGGTCGTCTTGACATGACAGTTGTTATAGGAGTTCTTTGATTTTCAGACTTCCTTTTGAAGAAGCCAAGGCTTTGTTATTGAATAAACTAAATATTAGCCTCTGTTCTCTAATACTCCTTGTAATGTGTGGGGAAACAACTCTGCATCTGAAGACTGCCCATTTTTTTATGCAAAGTATGACAGTTGCACCAGTAAAAGTTAACAAAACACAAAGGATTGTATTTGTACTAAAAGACCCAGATGAATGTGATGGCTGCTGAAAAGACCATTTCCTTTCCAGAGTCATGAATTGTCCAATCTCCATCCTTATAATAGCATAAATGGTAGAACATTGTAGACAGCTTGGCCTGGGTTCTGACTCAAAGAAAACACAGAAAGGCGGTATCAAAGCTGAGCTACATGTTTCAGCGATGGTAAAATCTGTTAGGTGCAGGTTTTCAAAGATGAGAAATTGCTGAAAGAAAGAAAACAGATTCTCACCTTGGGACTATGGAGTGCAGAACTTCTTTCTAAGCCAGTTTAGTAGCAGTACATTAAATAGCACCTACAGGGGCAACACAGAGCGCCTCCCGGTTTTGGAGAATGGTCACTATTGACCTGTTTTGGTGCAGAGAGCAGCTTCCCACTCTAAAACAAGGCACACACCTGTCCATCTCTCTTTACTTACTTTCCAAAGTAAAAATGTACATTCCAATCTTCAACAAAAGTAAGATATTCAGGATACAAGGGGGAAGGGCGCTGAAGAAAATACCTTTTATGCACAGTTTTGTTTGTTTGTTTGTTTGTTTGTTTGTTTTGGTGCCAACTATTGCTACATTAGTTCCTTTTCTCATTGTTGTGACAGACAGCAACTTAAGGGAGGACTCATTTGGAATCATGGTGTGAGAGGACAGCCCATTTTGTCAGAGAGGGCATGGCAGCAGGAAGCTTAAAGCTGTGGCCTCAGGAGCACAAGGCACCCAGGAGTGAGTGCTGGTCCCCAGGTGGCTTTCTCCTTGTCATGGGACCCCATCACAGACAATGGTGCCACCACATTCAGATTGAGTCTTTCCTCTTCAGTCAAATCTCTTAAACATTTCAGTTTACACAGACACCTTCCCAGGTGTTTATAGGAGTCTCTTCCTCCCTTTGTAACTCTTCTAGAGAAGAGAATATTTGGTTTTGGTTTTTAGTATAAATAGCACAGCCCCTCCCTGAACTCTATATTGCTCAAGAAGGGAAGGTAACTAGTCAAAACAAGGTTCTGACTGGCTATGGTGTCTTCCTTTTTGTGGACTCAAAAGTAGATATTACATTTTTAAAAAGACTTAGGATAACTGATAAAGATACAAGCATAGCAAGAAAAGTAATAGCAACTAGATACAGAATAATTTGAAGTAGAGAATAATATTGACATGGCTCGGTGGTTATGACATGAGTCCTTGCTGTTCTTATGAAGAACCCCAGTTTGGTTTGTGGCATCTACATCACGGGGTTCACAACAACTTGTAAGTCCAGCTCCTGTGGGTCCAATGCCCTCTGATCTCTTAGAGTATTCTCACGCTTATGCACCTGTCCATGTCCAAGCACGCACACATAAAAATAAATAGAATAAATATTTCTAAGATTTAAAAAGCAAGGCACCCTGCCACAAAGAGTTGTATCTGTCAAAATGAGCTTCAAGTTAGAGTCCTGAGAATGTCCTCACTTAGAGATGTGATCATATGCACAGTGGCTGCTTTAGCCTTTTTCATTTGGCCTGGACATTGATCAGACCCTCAGTCCTGGAGCATTAACCTACCCACAGCACCCAAGCTGTAACTAACCTTCGAGTGCTTGGATCCCACTTACCTGGAATCTTGAGGTCATGAGCAAATTGTACTATGCCTAACTCTAACCAGTTGGTCACTCAGACAATTCGTAAGCCACCTTCTCCATGCCAGGCACTGTGATCTCTGAATACAGTCAACCAGAAGTCCCTTCCTTAGTGAAATTATCTCCTAGCAGGGAGGTAGACAACAAGAAATAAAATGAAGTGACGGTGTGTTAGGAGGTACTGGGGGAAAGACTCCACATATCTAATACTTACCTTATGAGGTTGAATCTACTCACAAAAGCAGTGTTTATTACTCCATTGTGGTCTAAAAGTTTTTTGTTAACTTTAGTCAAGCAAGAACTGTCCTTGTGTGTGCTAAGATTTCCTGGTAACATGCCAAAACTTTGGAAATGTATATAAGTGTCCTTTGGGATGCAATGATCATATTCGTTTTTCAAATTTACTTTTCTGCCTTCGCATAGTATATATCATACAAAATGTAGTCTTTTGAAAATTCCAAAATGAGGTCCTTTTTGTTTGAACCTAATGTATTGCTTAGTTGAGATCTTTGTTGTGGGAATTGAGTTGTCTGTAACTGCTTAGACTGCTACAAAGAAGAATAGCTCCCTGAAAAGCAGAGAGAATGCCAGGGGCTGCTAGGCTAGGCTGCACCTTGGTCATTGTCTGTTGCTGTTTATTTCTTATAACCTTCTAAAGCATGTTATATAAATTCCATGGGAACAAGGCAGTTTCAGTGTTCTCCCTTTCTGAATGGGCGACATTCATATAACTGCAATAGAACTTAGCTGTTTATGAGAAACTGCTGCTACGGAAGCACTTACTGGGGGTTGAGGGAAAGGGTGAAGCTGCCCTTTCTGCGGCAGGTGCTGGTCAGCTCTGTATGTTGCCAAGATACCCTCTCCCCAACAGGCCTTGGCTGAAAGGCCTTGGCTGAAAGCCCCTCTACCGATGCACAGCTACAGCTGATGTACCATGTTGGGCTGACCCAGTCAAGCCTCCTTGGCTGTAACTGATGTACTTTCCAAGTTGATCCTGTCTGGCTTCCCTGGCTATAGCTTATGTGTCCAGGATGTCTGTGCACCTGGCATCATAGAGACATCAGGAACTGGAATTAGGAAAGAAAAGTTACCCTCCTGAAAACCCCCACATGTAAAACCTGGGACCAGATAGAAGCTGCGTTTTCCAGTAGGGAGGGAAAACTGTCCCACTTTGAGTGGAGGGAATGGCTCTCACCTGCAGAGAAGAGACTAGAGAATTATAAGGCAGGTGTCTTACAGTCCTGTATCTCCACATATCCTGGAGCTACAAACTCGCAGCTATAAGCATCTCCTCAGTGTATTAGCTACTTTTGTCATGGTTGTGACAAAACACTTGGCAAGAAGTGACACTTGTCAAGGAGAAAAGGTTTATTCTTACAGTTGAAGGGGATGCAGCCACCATGGTGAGGTGGCAAAAGCAAGAAGAAGCTGGTGACATTGCCTCGGCAGACAGGAAGCAGAGACTGAACAGAAAGGGAAGTGAGGCCATCAAACCTATAAACCTACCCCCCCCCAGTGACCCGCTTCATCCAAAGAGACCTCACCTCCTAAACATTTCACAACCTTCACAAATAGGGGCATCATCCGGAGACCAAGTGTTCAAACACATGAGCCTGTCGGGAACATCTCACATTCAAAACACAGTGCCCAGAACAGGCGTAGTTTAATCTTAAATAAATGACTTCTCCCTTCTTCGTAGTATGTGTTTGGGTGCTTGACCTGTGTGCATGTCTGTGAACCCCTTATGTGAGTGCCCCCGGATGCCAAGAAAGGGCATCAGCTCTCCTGTGACCAGAATTAGAGACAGAGATAAAGAAGAATAACCAAACGGCCTAAGAATGAAGACAGCATGCCCTACAAACACCTAAGGGAGAGGGTAATTCCAACAGAGTTATTGTTATTTATCTCATGATAGGGAGATGTCTACAGTAAAAGCAACTAATGGGATGCTCACTCATGGGGAGAGAAGAAAGGACCTCTTCCTAAAAACAAATATCTCTATAGTAACTCTGCATCACTATTTTCATGGGGCTTCCTTGGTTGAGGGTTATAAACACCTCATTTTCTCCCTAGTGACTATGCATTCAAATATATGAGTCTATGGGGGCCATTCTTATTCATCCACCATAATGGTCTAATGGTGCAACCACTTGAGAACACTATTGCTAACTTCTGATGCTCCCTCTACAGTTGCCTAGCCGCCTTGCTGTTGTACACTATAGTACTGCACTTGAGTGGGATATTCTAAATGGCTGGATCTTCTGAGTTCAATGCCTTCTTCTCTTCTATGAACCCAAGAGCACCCAATTACTGAAGGGCTGCAAGGCAATAAAGTTTTGACAGGAATAAAACTCAGTCAAGTGTGTAAGTATCAGAAAAGAAACACAGCCAGGGAGAACTGATAAGAAGTGGTGGGGATTAGCCATGTGGATGGCAGAGTCTCAGGAGGGTAGATTAAATACTGATGTAAGTGCAAGGACATAGGCCATACAGCCAATCCTCTTAAGTTGAGAGAATCCCAATTAAGCAGCCTTTGTCCCTCCTTGTTAAGACAGCTCCCAGGCTCAGTCAGCTAGAAAAGCATCCCCAAACTGCTTGAAGAGAACAATAATATTTCTGGTGAACTGTTGCCTAATCACAGACAACCTTGTAATTAAGACTGAAAATGTGATAGTTAATTAAACCCACCATATAGGCATTTTTGTGGTAAGTTGAGGAATAATTTTGTCTGGTATTTTAAGAATTTGGTGAGTTTTAGAGTGTCTCAGTCAGGGTTTCTATTGCTGTGAAGGAACACCATGGCCATGGAAACTCTTATAAAGGGACACATTTAATTGGAGCTGGCTTACAGTTTCAGAGTTTGGTCCATTATCATGAGGGGAAGCATGGCAGCATGCAGGCAGACATGGTGCTGGAGAAGTAGCTGGGTCGGCAGGCAGCAGGAAGAGAGAGTGAGGCACTAGGCCAGGCTTGAGCTTCTGAAACCTCAAAGCCTACCCTACAGTGACACGCTTCCTCCAACAAGGCCACACCTCCAACAATGCCTCTCCTTATGAGTCTTTGGGGGACATTTTCAGTCAAACCATCACATAGGGAATTTATCTGTAAATCTGGAACTTGTTATTCTGGTTTTAAAATGTCATTTACAATCAGCAGAGGCTCTTTGCCTATAATGGTGCAAGCCCCTTGGCTCAAACTGTTGTACCACTACCACCACCACCACCACCACCAACAACAACAACAACAACAACAACAACAACAACACCAACAACAACAACAATAACAAAAATTGTACATTTAAGTTGTATATAAGAAAATTTTAGTAAATATGTGAAATTGAAGCATTTAGGATAATGGTCACATTTTAAAATGTTTAATTGATTGAACTTAAACTTATTTAAGTATTTTGATTGTAGATTTTGTTACTAGGATTTCTGGGGGAAGTTCAGTAAAGACTGTATGTGTGAGGCCCTGGGTTCTATCCCCAACATCTCTAAGGGGGGAAAAAAGCCAATCCACTAAATATTTAAATGCATCCAGTGCATTTATAATATGTTAAAGGAAATTAATTCAGCCTCAAAAGGCCCTTTTAAAGCAATTATTGCTAACATTTGCAGATTTGCTAATAGTGTAATAAGATTTGCAAATTGAACTGAAATCAGCTACAAGATAAGCTGATAGCTTTGGGGGCTGGGCAGATGGCTGATCACTCAGAGCACTTGTTGTGTAAACATGAAAATGTGAGTTTGAATCCCCAGCGCTCACATAAAAAGCCAGTATTGGCAGATAGAGTCTGGTAGATTCCTAGAGCTTGCTGCTCGGCCAACCTAGCACAGGGGTAAGCTTTGGTTATTGTGAGGTAACACAGAGGAGGATAAAGACACAGATCCCTGCTCTGACCTCCACATGCAGGTACAAGCACAGAGACCACGCCCAATAAAAACCGACAGTTCTAATAAACTGTGTCATTTTAGTAAATAGTACTGGTGGCTCACTCTCTCTGTCATAGTCATGTTTCCCACCCTGAATATTCAGCTTGAAGAGTAGCTTTTGGGGGCTAGCCAGATGACTTAGCAGGTGTGGGGGTTTGAATAGGAATGACGCCCATAGATTCATGTGTTTGAGTGCTTGGCCCATGGTGAGTGGCACTCTTGGGTGGTATGGCCTTGCTGAGGTGGGCGTGGCTGTTTTGAAGGAGGTGTTTCACTAGAGGGTGGGCTTTAAGGTCACAGAAGCTCAAGCCAGTTCACGTCTGTTGCTTGTGGCTCAGGATGTGGAACTCTCAGCTCTTTCTCCAGCACCATGGCTGTCTGTATGCTGCCTCGTCTCCCTCCAGGATGATAATGGACTAAACCTCTGAAAATGTGAGCTAGCCCATCGTAGTTGCCATAGTCATGGAGTCTCTTCACACCAATAAAACCGTAACAAGACAGAACTTAAAGGTACTTAGTACCAAGTGTGATGACCTGGGACCCACATAGTAGAAGGAAAGAAGTTGTCCATTACTCTCTACATATTTAGTGTGGCACACTCACATGCATACGCATGCACACTTACATACACACACACACACACACACACACACACACACACACACACACACACACAAAGGAGTTCCAGGTGGGGGTTTTTTTTTGAGTCTTTTGGAGTTTTTTTTGAAGGGGGGGAGTGTTTTAGTGTGTGTGTGTGTGTGTGTGTGTGTGTGTGTGTGTGTGTGTGTGTGAAAGCAGATCAAGAACACTGTTATTGATGTTCCAGAATCTGAACTGATGAAATCAACCCTCACTCTGGAAAATGAAAGATAAATTTCATTCCAGCTAGAACTGGTCTCAGGTAGAGCCAAGCTTGGTCCCCAGTCCTGGAGAAGTTCTAAGGTCCTGAATTCTAAGCAGCGAGAGTTAAGGACCAGTGAACAGCTCTGGGATCCTAGCCTAACTCACCATGTTCCTGAAATAACCCTGTAAGAGTGGAGGTCTGCCCCACCCACTTGAAGGCCATTTGCAACTCCAGGATTGTCTCAGTTTCACTCAGAGACCCCAGGCACAGATTTGTCCTCCAGCCTTTATGTTCCCAGGAGGTAAAAAGCTGATGTGTCTTCAGACAAATGCTGACTTACTGAATGTCAGATCATGGCCCCAACTGAAAATGCATCCATCATTTATGCCTACAAAGCTGCTTGTATTTTACCCTGTCCTTGGTGAGGATTACCATCCTTCTTCATCTCTAGGTCCTCTGTTTCTGCATCTATATACTAAATAGTGAGCATTTCTAGCATGAGCTTTTTAAGTTGTTATTATGTAATGTTTTTATTTACAGTTCACCACTCAGGCAAGCCCACACAGATTTCTAGTGGAATGATGGGAGTTCCTTTCATACTCCTGGGGCACCTCATTTTAACACAGGAAACTTTGGGGTGCTGACCCCTATTCTGTGAAGTAGAGGCATTGTTGTTGGAACAAGCTTAGTAGTCAACACCATCTCCCAGCAGGTTTATAGGGGAAATTAGATCTGTCTTTACTCTCTAGTAGCCATGACTACGTGTGCTCTGAGGAAGGCCACTGGAGCTTTGGTCTAGCCTGGACCAGGAGAGTTCTCTTTGTTCTGTGAGAGTCAGTTGATTTCCTCTGATGTGAGCAATCTTGACATTCCCAGCATTTACACGTATTCAGTAACTCTCTGTTTTTTGTGAATGAATAGATGATATCACAAGAGCAAACTCCTAAAACTTGGAATGATGGTTGGAACTGATGAGGTTCATGGCTAGCAAGCAAGTTTTATTGTTAAAAACAAGAGTTGTAGATAAGAACAAGGTTAAAAGTTATGGAGAAAGGAATGTGGTAGTGAAATTCCCATTGCCATATTACCCCTGAGGCAGGTGAATTAAGAAGACAAAGTTCTCCATAACTTAGCCAAAATACTTGTATGAAAATGGAGGAGTGAATGCTAAATGAACTGCCACAGTTGGCGACTAGAGAAAGGAAAACTGGCCCCTCCACATAGCTCTCTGGGTCTCTGCTCCAGAGCCAACTTTTGGAGCTGTCAAGCTGAGAACACTTACTTCATGCAGATCAACAGGAAAGGTTCTTAAGGTTCTAAAAAGAGTCATAGGTAGTCATAAAAACTCATGGCCATTCAAAACAGCTATTTCAGTGGCTATGGAAACAGGAGTAGGTCCTTGAACAAGAAAAGGAAAAGGTGAGGCAGGAGGAACTGTCAGCAAGTTGAAGTCACAGCTCTGGCTAGACATTAAAGTCACCAGAGAAGTTTCATATGCCCTTCCCGGGCTCCCCCAGCGAAGCTGTTTCTGCTGCTATAAAGTTGAAATTTTTTAAGCCTCCCAGTTGCACTCAGGGTTGTGAAGTGCTGACCCACGTCACAGGATAAATTCAACTATTCCAGTCCCTCCTGGC
>JANBXA010000741.1:10392500-10420000 GCA_030556225.1 Cricetiscus sungorus
TCTTCAGCATTATATATTATACCTAGCTCTCCCTTCCTTCCTTCCTTCCTTCCTTCCTTCCTTCCTTCCTTCCTTCCTTCCTTCCTTCTTTTCTCCCTCCCTTCCTTCTTTCTTTCTTTCCTTCCTTCCTTCTTTCCTTCCTTCCTCACTCCTTTCATCCATCTGTTCATCCGTCTCTCCCTCCCTTTTTTCCTTCCTTCCTTCTTTCCTCCTTTTATTTCTTTTTTGCACAAATTCTGGGGATTGGACTCAGGCCCTCATGCTTACAAGGCAGGAACTTAACTAATCTCCCTAGTTCACTGGCTCTTATCAATGGTCATTTCTGCTCCTTCCCTCAGGACCACCTCCCCCTTAAATCCACCCATTCTGTCCTCTCTAAATCCCCCCTATTTCTTACTATTGATGTTTTCATCTTGATGCTATTAGCTCCATCTTATAGCTATTCACTGGCCCTTAGGCCCCTGGCTTGCTTTCTCAGCTCTGAGGGTCATGGACAGCTTGGTGTGTGTGTGTGGGGGGCACATGCATGCATACACTCAAGGGCACATGTGTGCACATGCCTACTATGTTCACAAATATCCCAGACCTCCCTCAGCCCTGGTAGTTACAGGATATCTTTCTTCAGCTGTTCATACACACAGTGACCTACAATCAGGTGCAAGAACCATTCCCACAGTCTCAGCTTTCTCTGCTAGCTGCACCCAGCCCCCCACCCGTGCTCCCCACTGCACAGACACACACCCTCTCCCTAGTCCCACATCAATTACTCTACGTACATTTATCAAGCATTTCAGTATGCAAAGCCCAGGACACAGACCCATACCAGTTTCACTTCCTGCCTTTGAAGAGTCTGGGCTAGACTGCACATCTCACTTGTCATTTAAAGCCTCCTAATTGAAGGCCATGCCTGTGGCTGGCTTCCCCTGCAGATAAACTGTCTAGGGAATGTTAGCAAGTGGGGCAGGGTGGAGGGCAGGAAGATGTTCCAACGCTGGTTTTTGTTTTGCTTTTCGGCAGTTTCCAGAGATTCTCCTTCCTGTGCAAATATCAGCCTTTTTCCTGCCCGAGGTGTCTTTTCCTTAGTTGTCATGGATGTTGTCTTCCTTTATCAACAGTTGGGAGCCTCTTCATAGTAGCTGCAGGCTTAAAAAGAGTTTAAGCACTTTCCTGGCTAAAGCATACACTGTCGGATCCCCTGACCAGAGCTGAGCCTTCTCTCTGCTGTCCCTCTGCTCTGTGCTCTCCCATTCCTAATCTGGACTCCAGATCTTTGGAGGGATCTGTAGGAGGGCATCAGAGGCCCAGCGTGCTGAAATCATCTGAAGTATATGTAGGAAAGAAACAAGTTCGTGGTTTTTACAGTTTCCTCTTCAGGCAATGAGACTATGACCTAGAACTAACATCCTCTGGATAAATCAAGATTCCCAGATTCAGAGAAACGTCACGTGCAGGCCCTTTCCAGACAATTCCACATGTTTTTGGTTGTGAGCCTAGCCTTTAATGGCTGAGTCATCTCTCCAGCCCTCCGTACAATCCCTATATATCTTTGGTGGCCTTTGGAGCAGCACCCATTTTATTGCTGAGGTCATAGAAGCATGGAGGAGCCAGACAGCTGTTCTGTCAGTTCCTGGCAGAGCCAGGCCGAGTCAGGAAGCAGCAGGTCCCTCAAGTGTCAAAAGTTTAGGACTCGGGTACAGGACTTTTCCCTTCCTCTCGGGGTGATGAAGTCCCAGGAGTCTGGCTCTCCACACTCTGCCTCATTTCTGTTTGACCAAGGTCTGACACTCAGGAGCCAATCAGTGTGTGGTGACAAGCTATTCCTGTTTGTGAATGCCACATTCACACTCATCCTGTCACTCTCTGCCAGGAGCAAACTCTGAGTGTCAAGGAATACCCATTCTACCATGCAGACATGGTCTTCTTCCCCAAACCCTAGACAGTACCTGGGCTTGGGAGCATACCCTGCACTAAGTGGCCTTCCTTAAAAGACACTGTCCTAAAACCATTACTTTGTTTTAAAGATTTATTTTATTTGATTCATATGCGTGCATTTGTGTATGGTGCCCTCAGAGGCCAGAAGAGAGAGTCAGATCTCCTGGAGCTAGAGTTACAGGTGCCTGGTGCCTGGTATGGGTGCTTCAAATCCAACTCTGGTTTGCTGGAAAAGCAGCAAGTGCTCGTAACCACTGAGCTGTCCCTCCAGCCCTGACTCCACTTAATTTTTTAAAATTGTGTTTGTTATTAGGATGTAGAGGGAGGCACATGTGTGCCATGGAATATGTATGGAGGTCTGGGGACAGCTTTTGGGAGTTGGGTTTCTCCTTCTACTGTGAGTTCTAGGGATGGCACTCAGTTTATGAGGCAAGCACTCACTTGCTAGGCCACCTCACAAGTCCCGCTTATTTTCAACTGTTTAAGTACAGGGCCTTTCTTGGAATCCCAAAATGGCCCAAACTCATCGTCTCCCAAGCTCTAGGATTGCAGATGTGTGACATTAACCCCTGGACAGCCTCTCTTTAGAAAGTATTTTTATAATTTTTAATCATTGTAAATGATCAAATGTTAAAAGTTACTATTTTAACCTTCTCAAGTGCTTGGTTCAGTGATATAAGGCCCATTCATTGTTTTCACGCAAGCTGTCTCCGCCATCGTCTCTGCATGCTTTTCAGTATGCCAGACCGAAACTCTGTACCATTAAATACCAATCCTTCTTCCTCATCTCCTCCACTGCTGTAGCTTTCAATCTGCCCTCTGTCTCCAGCCACTCCAGGGACTGACTGCATAAAAGTGGAATTGCGCAGCTCTCATCCTTCTGTGACTGGTGCATCTCACTTAGCACAGTGTCCTCCTAGTTCACCCAGGTCGTAGCACATGTCAGAGTGGTTGTTATTTTCAAAGCTCACTAATAATTCTGTATCACACGACACTTATCCGTCCACCTGGGAATGGGCACCTGGTGGTTTCCAGATCCTGGCTCCTGTGAAGAAACCTCTATGGATGTTGTCCTACACACATCTCTTTCAGATCCTGCTTCCAGTTGCTCTGTTACTCACAAGTGTGATTGTTGGGTTCTGTGCTGATTCTACAGTCAATTTATCGATCCTCTGCCACATTGCTGTGCTTGGGGGGCTACAGTGCTTTACATTCCAACATGTGCTCATTGTACTTACCTGACCCTTGTCAGCCTTCAACACAAAGATATGATTCCCCACCACACTTTAATATTCCTGAAATTTAGAAGCAGTTCACTATTAATGTCACATTGTAGCTCATCAAGATTTCTATTCCTTTCTTTCTTAGAAAATCATACAATTATATCAAACTCCTTGTAGCTATGGTGGAGTTGAGCCACTGGAAGGCTATGCTAAAATGATCATATGCCCCCTTATGGCCCATTCAGACCCCATCTAGCAATTGGGACCCACAAGAAGGACATAATTCCCTGCTAAGTGACTGTCTGTGGCTCTTGCCACCTCTGGGAGCCGTGTACCCTTTTACCTACAGTTCTTGGCATCTGTGTGTAAACTCCTCAGCTGTTCAAGGCCTCCAGTATGTTGCCTCCCTCCTGCCCATCCCCGTTAGGTCTGGCAGTGATGTCATTGTCCCTTTCCCTGCCTGCCGTCTCCTCTCACCATATTTACTCTCTTCCTGAATCTACTTATCTTACTTGTTCACTGGCCCCAGCCTCTCCCTCAGCAGAGCCCACTTCCAGGTCTCTGGCCAGCTAAACTGTTTCCTCCCCCAGGCCCCCAGGGCCCACCCAGCCCAATTCCTCCATTGGTCTGTCACCTTTTTGAGTATTTCCTGTGGTTTCTATTTTTTCTCCCTTAATCTGTTTTTTCTCCGATCCACCTCTCCACCCCCAAGCTGGAAGCCTCTGTTTTCTGTCCACTTCCCCTGAAATCCCCGCACCCTTCCGCCTTCTCCATCCTTCCTGACTCCACCCCTCCAGGCAGACTCCGTGTCCTCGGGCTCAGGGGTTCCCTGGGATACTCCACCATCAGCAGTGGGGCCACACAGATCCTGTGCTACCAGGATTATTTGTTACAGACTGCCAGCAAGATGCTGACTCTCAGGTGGCCCTGTCTCCACCCCGGGGGTGAGGCCCCTCCAGGTTCTTAGAAAATGGAGTAAGAGTTCCTTGTAAGCAACTGGTCCCAGCATTGCCTGATGGGGTCCTGCCCCTTTCCTGGATGTACCCTATACTGTTCTACCCATGTGACCACCTAACTGTGAGGCCAGCAGTGCTGGGAACCACACCATCTTACCATCCATCTGCTCTGGACCTTCATGTGAATGTACATGCCAGGGGAATGAGATTGCAGGTTCTATAGATGGTTCTGTGATTGTGGGCTCCTGATTCATGATGCCCACAGGTGCATGGCATCCTGCCTGGACCAGCCTCATCTTGGCTGGTGAAGAAGGGCAAGACATCTCAAGGCTCCTTCTGAAGGGAGGATAAAGACCAAGAAAGGAGGGAAATAGGAGGGGAAATCAAGATGCACCCTGCTCAGCATTGGCCAGTGCCTGGCCCTTTGCCTCACTCTGAAGATCTGCCCGCAGGAGACAGGGTTTACACCTGTGGTGCATGGAGTACCTTGGTGATCTGACAGGGGCCTTAGCCCACCTTGCAGCCCAGGCTCTTTCCTAGCTCAGCTTTAGCTTCTGTGTTCAGTGAAATGAGGGTGCTCTCTGCTGCTGCTGCTCTTTGGCTAACCAATGCTTTGTGGGGCTTAAATGCCATGACCTACACCTTGACTCATACCCACCAAGGGAGTGTCTAGCTCTTGCTACTAAACGGTCCATGTTCAAGGACCATTTGAGTTCTTCCCATTCACAATCATTTGCTTTCACCCATTCATTCATTCATTCATTCATTCATTTCATTCATTCACCAAAAGTATCACAAAAGTATCACTCACTGTATTGGGCTGCCCACTGGGTTATGGGACCACAGAGACTAAAAAGCTTTAGCTGTAGTATATCTACTGGACATAAGAGTGTGAACAGGCCTTGAAGGTGGGTGCGACAGCATTATAGTCTGTAATCCAATATACAGGTGAGAACAGCAGATGTCCAGTAGTCTTTGGTGAATATGAGTGAGCAAACAGATGACACCAGAGGGACTTGAAGATGAAGGGATCAAGGTCTGTTACACTTCTTCAATGAAGGGACTCTTCCTTGTTTTGACTCCCATCCCTGTGGCTACAAGTTCTGCTTGTTGATGACTCCCACAAAACCCAGGGTTCACCTCCCAGACAAGGCTAGAGATCAGTGCCACCTCTTCCTGTAATGCCCCCCCTTTATAGATCCCAGCCAGGCAGTCCTGTTCCTCCAGCTCCTTTTCCTGGGACTGAGATTTCTTCTAAAGTGTGTGTTTGTATGTGGGCACACATGTGTGTAGTGTGTGTGTGTGTGTGTGTGTGTGTGTGTGTGTGTGTGTGTGTGTGTGGCCCACAAAAGTATGCTTGAGTGTGTCTGAGGGCATGAATGGGGCCCTGGTCCATGTGTATGGGTGGTGTGAGGTTATGTGTGCTGACAGATGTCAGGGTGAAGGTGTATGCGGTGACCTATGTAATGCTGTCACACACCAGTGCAGGGCACTCACTGGGAGAAGAGTTGGGAAGTGCCAGCTCTGCTTTGGCACTTAGGATCCCACAAGTCACAAAGCCTATTTGGTGACCAGAAATCCCAATTCAGAGAGCAGTTATAGTCTAGAAGAATGTCAAAATCCTGGGGCTGTTGGCCCTTGGGTTGTGATGTTGCAGTTCTAATTGGGTCCTGGAGGAGCCAAGGAGGTCTTTGCCTTAGACTTCTGCCTTTTGGGGTATCCTGCTATGTTGCTGTTCCATTGCCCCCCCATGCAAACAGGGATGCAGGATTGGCCCCCTGGGCAAACAGGGCTGCAGGGGCAGGAGTCCCATCTTCTGGGGGTGCTAGAGGTCATGGTGATAGTGAGGGTCATAGTGGTGCTGGGGACATGATGATGCCAATCAAGGAGATGGTTATGTTGGAGTATACAGAGACACTGCGGGACACAGTGATGCTGGAGAACGTGCTGGCTGGATGATATGATATTTGGGATGGAGTGTATCTCTGGGGCATAGTGACGCTGTGGGGCATGATAAACATGATGATTACAGGGATATAATGTTGTGATGGACATCATGATGCCCACGTCCATGGTAGTGATGGGGAAAGTATGGTGCTTCCTTCCTTTCTCTGGCATCGTCAGCAAAGGCTGTCATTGTGAATGAAAATGAACATCAGGAGGGACGAATGGCCCCCACGGGCAGGCACTGGGGAATAACTGTTCCTGGAGCTGTAGTAATGTAGGCTGGAGGGCTATTGGGAACAGCTTGCAGGGATTAGCTAGCAGAGAGGAGGGGTAGGGAGCTAATTATACAACTGTCCAGAGATGAGAGGATTACAAGGCTCTTTTGTGCCCCATGCTCTTGAAAATGAGAGGAGAGTTCTTTTCTGTCCAACAAATGGGGCTAAATGAAGAGCACTGCCAGGAAGGTGAGTTGTGGCTCTGGTAGCCCCCGCCATGTATATTAAGGATGCCCTTTGTGGTTCTGAGCACTCCTGAGTCGGGAAAATCTTCCTCTAACCCCATCAGCTCAGATCCGGCCTCGGCAGGAAGCTCTATGAGGGTCTGGATTATCAATGCACCTTTATTTCTCAGGCATGAGGCTGGGTGCCCTGGAGAGCATGGGTTCTGCTTCCCAGGTGGGATAAGCTAGAAAAGGCATGGCCTGGAGGGTAGGAGCTGCCGGAGATGCTATGGTAACAATGGGAGTTGGAGAGGTCTCAGCAAAGACAGCCAGAGTGGGGTGCAGAAGGACAGGGCCACCTCACAGGAAAACCTTAGAGTCCTTCAGTGACAAGAGGCCAGGCTCACAGAGTCAACAGGGGTTTGAGTAGTGGAATAAAGGTGAAGACTTTTTCTACAGATCTGGAGAGCCGGGTAAGTTTGGGGACACAAAAAGAAGCTGGGTTTCAGAGCAACCTGGCTGCCATAGACAGAGGGGAGTGTGGTGACCTGGGACAGGAGAGGCAGACTGAAAGGGTTTTGCAAGTGTCCTGTGGGAAGCGACCAGGCTGCACACCATGGGATAGTGGGAATGGAAATGGACAGCGGGGACAGGTCTGTGCCTGTTGGTGGCAGCAAGCTGATAACCACCCATAGACAAGACTTTTGGTGAACCTTAAGCATAGTTTTAAAAAATTGCATTTTTAAAATTGTGTGTGTGTGTGTGTGTGTGTGTGTGTGTGTGTGTGTGTGTGTGTGTGTACATCCACCCATAAGGGTCAGAGAATAACTTACGAGAGTTGGTTTTCTCCTTCTACCACATGGGTCCCAGAGATCGAGCTCGGGTCATCAGTCTTGGCAGCAAGCACCTTTACCCACTGAGCCATTTTGCTAGCCCCATAACTTTTTTTTTAATACCAATGTGGACAATAATCTGGTGAAGAGAACATGGGATATGAAGTGATGCATCCTACTTCAGGTGATAAGACAAGGGCTTCCAGTCTCCTTGCCTGATTCCCTGTCCCTAGAGGGTTTGGAACCAGTCTTGAACCCCAGTCCTCCTGACAGCCCGAGGAACGGAGTCCAGAGAGACAGCTCCCCCAGGGTGGATGGGGAGACAGCGGGAGAGGGAAGCCGGCTTCCCAGAGCTCTGGCATTCTACCTATGTCACTCTTTGTACTGTCTACCTACATTTTTAGAAGAGAAAATGAGGACATTCAGTGGGGTTGTGGGGGCGGGTTGCATGGTGGCAGATGAGAGAGCAGCAGAAGCAGCTAGAGGATGGAAGAGAAAAGAGACTTTTGACCCCTGCTCTCTGTTCTGTGCTTCAAATGTATAAATTCATTCGCTTACTATAACCACTATCCAGACTAAGCTGAATTCTACTGATGGAAATAAGTTGTTGTCTTCCCAGGTAGTATGGGTAGCAAATGGGGGATGTAGAAGTTGGTGTTGATCTATCCAATGCTAAATCTTTGCCTTTTAGCCCAGATGGATCAAACTGTCTCTACACAGCTGGGTGGACCTAATTTGGGGTGTCAGGAAGCACCTCATAATGAAGAGAGGAGAGTAGACAGCCCTAATCTATGACTTGCCCTCTTTGCCTCCCTTCCTTCTCTCACATAGCTGCCTGGGTCGCCACATCATGAACAGCACCCCAGGGGACACAAGGAATGCTCCTGCCCCAAGCCACCGGCAGTGTCTTCTGCCCTCCGCGGCTCACAATCCCTCTGTCACTGAGGTGACTCCAGCAAAGAAGATAACCTTCCTTAAGCGGGGGGATCCCCAATTTGCTGGGGTTCGCCTGGCTGTTCACCAGCGTACGTTCAAGACCTTCAGCGCCCTAATGGATGAACTGTCTCAGCGCATGCCTCTTTCCTTCGGGGTGCGCTCTGTCACCACACCCCGGGGCTTACATGGCCTCAGTGCCCTGGAGCAGCTGCAAGATGGGGGCTGCTACCTCTGCTCCGATAAGAAGCCCCCTAAAACTCCCCGAGAGCCAGGCCGCCTACAAAGGAAAAGTCCCTCTGCTGGACAGTCACGGGGGTTTGAAGGTGGCCGTGAAGCTCCAGAAACATCCTCTTCCTGGAAGGGTCTCATGGCTCCACGGAGGCTGACACTGGTGAAGAATGGGGATCCTAGATGCCAGCAGACAGTGGTTCTCAGTCACAGGGACGCCAGGAGCCTGAAGGCCTTCCTCGGCAAAGCCTCCGAGCTTCTGCGCTTTCCCGTGAAGCAGGTGTACACAATCAGCGGGAAGAAGGTAGGCTGGGGGGGGGGCAGGCATTACCTTTGGACCCTGGGTCAAAATACACAGTTGGGTTAGGAAGGCATCTGTGATTGCCCACTACTAATTAAAGTGAAGAGTGTGGAGACATTGGGTCAAATCTGTTAACCAAACAATCATCATCAGGCTTGGGGGGAGGGGAAGGGATGGCTCAATTGGTAAAGTGCTTGCCGTCCATCCCCCCCCCCCACCTGTGTCAGAATCTCTCTCTGTCTCTCTCTCTCTCTCTGTCTGTCTCTCTCTCTCTCTGACACACACACACACACACACACACACACACACACACACACACACACACCACCCCACTCATAGCTCCCATTTAGTAAGTGCTTAGCTACAGCGGGCTCTGAGCATTGCACGTGCTCCTCATTTGTTATGCCGTCCTCTCAACAGTGTATTCCCATGTGAGTTTAGGCAGGAAACAGATCACTCAGGGTACCTTGAGCATTGAGAGATTTAATGCAGGACATCAGGAGGCAGGTCTGGAAAACTGGAGTGTGGGGTTGGGGCTGGCTCACCACATCCTGTAAGTAGCTCCCACTTTTGCTGGAAGCACTGAACGCTAAGTTCAAGAATGCATTGGTGGGGCTGACAGCCAAGCTTGGGAAGCAGTGCTCAGTGAGCACAGCTGCATCTCAGCTCCCAGGACTACTGGAGGGAAGAGTCTGCCATGGGCACCTTGGCTGTCATCACCTGATTCTTACATGCACACAGCAACGCCAGCCACAAATGGGATGAGGTGGTGTCTACCGAACAGCTTCATTCTCAGTCTTGATCAAAGGCAACCAGTGCAGGGAGATACAGCCTGCATTCGGTCCTAATGCAAAGGCTAGTAAGTGTAGCTGATACCTTTCCAGGTCCTGCAGAGCATGAATCTCTGACAAAGGTGGGTATTTTGGGAAACCAAGCTAGACTGATCTAGTTCCATCTCCCCATAATCTGGGCCTGTATCTGTTTAGTGCTGGGGCCTCCTATAGTCAGAACTGTATTTACTAACCAGGTGTGGTGTTGCATGCCTGGAATCCCAGCACTCAAGAAGGCAAGAGAATTGCACATTGGAGACCAGCCTGGGCTACACAGAGAGTCTAGGGTAGCCTCAAGAAACAAAACAAAAGCAAAAGCGTCATATTTACTTACTGTCTCAAGCCACATCATCTCCATGCCATGATGTCTGTCTTCCAGTGAGACTAAGAGTCACTCTCATCCCCAGGTGTCTGTGGTCCATAAAGGGTTGTCTGCCAGCTGGTTCCCACGTGGACTCTTCCAGAGAATAGCCATCCCACTATACATCATTATGAGCATACAGTTACAAAGTGAATCTTATTGTTTGTTTTGAGATAGGGACTCACTATGTAGCCCTGGCTGGCCTGGAACTCACTATGTATTCCAGGTTGGTCTAGAATTCACAGATAGCCACCAGTCTCTGCTTCTTGAGTGCTAAGATCAAAGGTGTACACAGTAATTTCTATTGGTGTCAACCCACTTCTGCTGTGACAAAAGCCATCTTCCTGGGTTGTGCCAGTGTTAAGCTGACATTCTGTAAGCCCATGATGGTGATGCTATAAAAGAGAATGAAAGAGGGCCATCTTTAACCAAAACAAAGTCTACTCTGTTCCAGAGAGTACAAGCTGTCCCCAACAGAGATGTCCTTATTATATAATAGCAGTGGTGTCAGAGGGGTTTGGTTTGATTAGCTTCCCACCAGGTGTCTGGCACCCACTGAGAAGGCCAATCTGTTCATGCAATAATCACGTTTTGGTGACCACTCACCAATGACAAGAAGGCCCTCACCCAGTTGTGAGGGAGACTTTGGGAGCTGCTTCTCTAGTCTTCCTTGCTACCAACCCTCCAATCTTGGTCCTCCTGAGTCCTTGACTCTCAGATGGAATCCCTAGGCTCAACCTAGCCATTGTTCCTTCTGTAAGAGTCAACCAAATCCCAACTCAATGTTCACCTCCTGTAGGTGGACTCTCTGCAGACACTCCTGGAGGGTCCCTCCCTGCTGGTGTGTGCTGGGAACGAGGCCTTCAGACACCTGCAGACAGAAAATGTTGGAGGGACCAGGGCCAGGACCTTGTCTGGTGTGACTGCAAGGAGTGGACGTGGTGAGTAGATCCTGGGCCTCCATGGCCCCTTTCAAAGGGGACAGTGACTCCACGGGCTTGGTTGTTATCACTTCCAGATTCATGGGAAAGGTGCTTTGGCCCAGTTCCTAGGTCTTGCAGCCTCTTTGGGTCTCTCTCGCTTCTTCCTCCTTCCATTAGCCTTAACTGAGCAGAGCGTTCTGTGGACACCTGAGATCAGTGTAGACTTTGGCACAGGGAAGTTTGAGCTCAAGGTTTCTAGGGTCTAAAATAACCAATTAAGATTCTCGGTGGGCATGTCGTCACGGAGGTGCTGAGGCCTGTGAGTATAGGTAGCATCGAGTCCTTCAGAGTCATGGCTGTCTTAGGCAGTAGTGGTGGTCTAAACAGTTTACAATGATTAAAACACACCATGACCATGGGCCATTCATTCAGACATATAGCTCCATCAGAAAAGCCCACAGTGGTCCAGGCTTCATCATTAAAATATACATTCTTTGGAGGGCATGGTTCACACATGCAGAATAAAATTACAGCCAAACTACTAAACTGATAATGGAGTTTGGTGAATAAACAAGGGCTATCCTTTGTGGGACTCCATCAGGAAAATGACCAGCAACAGTGCCAGCAACTGTGGCATACCACTGGCTGGGTCACAAAGATAATATCTGGGTACATACTAAAGGAGCCACCAGCCTTGCTTGATGCTTTCTCCTGTCCAGATATGGTCATGAGGTCATGATGAACATAGGTGCATCCCACCAAGCATAGTCTGGGAGATGAAATGAGAAACACTCAGGACTCCATCTTCCCTAGGGCTACTTTCTATTACCTGAGGGCGCCCCACCCCCTTTTCTTCCTATGGGGCAGCCTAGACTATCAAGAACTGACAGAGTGTCTAGACCTCTCCTGGAAATCTTCCTTCAGCTCAAGAACTTGGCCATTGTGAGGGAGATGGATCACCATGATATCCATTTGCAGTTTATGGTCAGATCACGGGCAGTGGCTTAAGCTTGCTTCCTGTACCAGGTCAATGAATTCCCATGGTGTGTTTCCACCTGCAATGCCATAATCCGTCCAGACCCTGATTCTGGTGGTGCCTATTTAGCAAGCATTAATGTGTAGTGAATGTTCTGTGCAAGAAGCTTTCTGTGCACCAACTTGATATGCAGCAAGTACTATATGCCTGGTTATCTGTAATGAAGCAGTGTGCCTATGGGTTGCAGATCTAGAAAGAGCAGGTAGCTGGTGGCTTTTGGGTTGGATTTACACTCACTTCTTTCTTAGTGCTCTGTAGCACCCCGCTGTTGCTTTCTCCAGTAACTCAATGCCTTGTTCTTGTCCCTCTTGCTCTGCTGTGCAATAGGTTTCTGGGGACCAAACGCCAAACAGAGTGTGATGCACTCGAGGGCTAGGTCTGGCAGCAGGCTGCAGCAGTTGTCCTTGATGTCAGAGAGACCCGGTCTCAAAGGCCATCCAGCACCTGGTCTTCAAGCCTGGGCAGGGCCTGCTTTGGACAGGTGCCCTCAGGACACACCTGCCCCACCTGGCTCGCTGGTGGCTGCTGATGACGTGGAGAAGAAGGTCTGCATGAATGAGGATGGCAGCCTGTCTGTGGAGATGAAAGTCCGCTTCCAGCTTCTGGGCGAGGATACCCTGCGGTGGTCACAGAGGGTGGGGCATGCCAGTGTCTTCACCCCGGCCAGTGGGGAGGGCCAGGTCCTGAGGGAGGCCGATCCCTTCTGCTGCAGACAGGAGGGCCACCCTTGGGGGTTCTTGGCACCTGGGGCGCAGGGACTGGGTCCCTGTGATGGAGGATACCAGGGAGTCTTTGATTTGGACCAGGAATCACGGCCCAACTATGACATTTGGAGGAATCCCCTGGCAACCCCTGGGGGTGCAGGTTCAACTCAGAGGAGGAGGTGGGGGCTGTCTAAGCTCTCTGGATGCAGGAGCCACTGCAGTCAGGGAGCCAATGATAGGAAAGGATGTGGCAACAATAGTGCCAGCCCAGTGTCAAGTCCCAGGCACCCTGGAAGTACCCAGCCAGGCTCCTCCTGTTCCTGGACTCCAGAAGGTGAGACAGACAGTGACACCTTGCACCCAGTTTCTTCAGCTTCTTCCCCAAGTGGGGCTGAGCTAGAAGCTGGGAAGGGCCCCTGCCTAGTGGGCACAGGACCCTGTGGCTTGGGACCTGAGACCGAAGGTATAGAAAGGGCCCTTTCTGATACATCAGCCAGTGCTGAGTCTCATGAGGGGTCCAGTGAGTGTGCTGACCGGAACCACAGAGGCTCAAGCCAGGCGAGGGCCGTGGTTTCCCAGGGGAAAGCCATCCAAGGTGGCGGGCCCTGTGTTCCCACCCAGAGCCTCTTAACTTTGAGCCACATGGACTGTCAGACAGAGAAGTGTAAATGGAGAACCAGGTGTCAGGAGGCCAGAGATGAGCCTGAGCTGAGACTGCCCCTGGTTCCAAGCCATTCTGGCTCTCAGAACTCACAGGGGGGTGCTCTCCCAGCTCCTGCCAGCGCCCCAGCCCAACGGAGGCAGAAAAGGCAGAAGGGGCCAGCCTGTGTTGCATGCTTGCCCAATGTCTCTGTCCCTTACCAAGGGGCTCAGAAAGGCCATGACAGGCAATGTCATTATAGTAGGGACACTCAACCCTCATTGGACACAGCCTTGCAAATGCCAATGCCTCAGGAAGGAGACCAGGTTTACTCACCCAGTGCTGGGAATCAGGCCTCCGGGCATCTTAGATCACCATTCTCTAGGTCTCTTGACTTTCAGGACCCACAAGCCACCAGCAAAGCCACCATTATACCCACCAGTGACATGGACTATACTTCCAGCTTTTACCATCTTCGCACTTGCTCCGCAGAGCCAGTAGAGGACACTGAGTGCCAAGCTCACCCTCCAGCTCCCACACCTGTCCACAGAGAAGAGGTTGGCTGCTTGTGGGAAGAGGCAGGGACCGCCCCTGAGCCTTTCTCATGCTCTGTTTTGCTGGACAGATGGCCTGAGGCAGAAGACCCAGGAACCCACCAAGATTGCTGCTGTTCACAGGCTGGGGCATCCTCTGTCCTCACAGCCCCCAGTGGCCAAACCCAGGCCTCCATCTCTGAGGTTCGCTGGGGGGCCAGCAGCTTCTGCCCAACTGCCCCTCAGGAGCAAACATGTTCCAGAAAGGATCCTACAAGCAGGAGTGATCTCAGCAGTGACCACAGTCAAGCTGATGGCCATGCTGGGCCCAGGAAGCCTCTGCTGGGGAAGTCCCCTAGTACCAGGGGAAGCCTTGAGGAGCAAGAAAAGGATGGTTTGACACCCAGTGCTCTGCCCTACACCTCTCCAGATGCTGTGGTTCGTGAGTGGCTAGGCAACATCCCAGAAAAGCCGGCACTTATGACGTGTGAGATGGAAGGTGAAACCACAGAGGTGGCCAGTGATGGCCCAGAAAGTGCTGAGGAGGATCTTGGTGATGACTATTCTCTGAAAACCCCGAAGGAACTGGCTCAAGCCAGACAGCAGCCCCCAGAAGGGGTCACTGATGAGCAGCCAGAGCTGGCAGGAGACCCCCCAGGATCTGGCTCTGTGAGCTGCAAACCA
Source organism: Cricetiscus sungorus (assembly GCA_030556225.1). Taxonomy (NCBI): domain Eukaryota; kingdom Metazoa; phylum Chordata; class Mammalia; order Rodentia; family Cricetidae; genus Cricetiscus; species Cricetiscus sungorus. The sequence goes on from JANBXA010000741.1 coordinate 10,407,007, forward strand.
AGAAGTGCCCCCCATCATGATGCAGCATCAGGCGAAGGAGTCAAAGCCCCTGCAGAAGCTGGAATAAGAGAAGAAGCCACTGTGGACCATAGTGTGAGCCTATATGCACTCCCCAGCAGGGTTTCAGCCTCCACACAGATCATGAAGGCCCTGCTGGGCTCCAAGCCAGACCGGCCCAGCAGTCTACCAGAGATCTCTAGCACAGTAGCCCAAAGGCTCAGCTACTCTGCTGGGGCCCTCATTGCCTGCCTTGCCAGGCTCCATTTCTTTGATGGCAATACCAGGCTTGAAGAGTCCCCTAAGTACAAGGAGATGCTGAGCATCTCCCAGGACTTGTGGCCTGGGAGTGAGCTTGGGCAAGCCCAGCTCGACACTGGCTTCAGGAAGTTCTCTTCACACCAGGCTGTGCTGGGTACTGAGTATTTCACACCCACCTCCTCCTCTGGCGTGGATGTCAGCAGTGGCTCCGGAGGCTCAGGTGAGGGCAGTGTGCCCTGTGCCATGGATAACACCCTGGCTCCTCATAGGGTAGACTTACCCTTGAAAATCCCCTATCAAAGACCCGATTCCAGGAACCAGGGGTACCCAGAAGCACTGAGTCATTCCACAGCCTCATCTGGCTCCCAGGTGTGGGCTTGTGCCACCAGTGAGGAGAAGTCAGGTGAAGGGGGCAGGAAGACGAAGTGGGGCAACACTCCAGAACAATCCATTGAAAGCACGGCGCTGGAAGAGGAGGCACAATCTGAAGAGAAAGAAGGAAAAGCAAGAGAGAGGCTACGGGAAGAAGAAGTCCATGGGAAAGGGCTTCCAGACGAAAGGGCTGGAGTCTGCAGTCAGGAAATGTTTTCAGCTGGCTCCCGGGATGGGGAGAGCTCACCAGAAGATACTGGAGTGTCAAATGATGAAGCAGGAAAAGACGCTACCTCGGGAGGGCTGTGGTGCCTAGATGGGAGAGAGGAACCCACAGAGTCCCCTTGCCGCTTCAGTGAGAGCCACTCAAATGTTAGTGAGGGTCAAAGTCTTCACGTTTTGGAGCCAGGGTTGGAAGGGAAGTCCACAGTGGCTGCAACAGGCTGTGCACAAGCCTGTATCAAGGCCAGCTCAGGAACCAGGGAGACAAACACATCCACGGACCACAGGAGAACTCTGGACCCTGACCCAGTCTGGGTGTCCAAGCTGCTGAAGAAGGTAGAGAAAGACTTCATGGCTCACCTGGCTAGTGCCACAACTGAACTCCGAGCCCGATGGAACCTTCAGGACAACAGCCTGCTGGACCAGATGGTGACTGAGCTGGAGCAGGATGTGGGCCGAAGGCTTCAAGCAAGCACTGTCAGGGAAGTGAGGAAGATCCAGAGCCGGGCAGGGAGGATGGTCCCAGAACCCCCGCGAGAAGCCCTCAGAGGGCAGACATCTCTACAGTCAGCACTGCGCAGGCGTCGCCTTCAGGGCCTGCGAAATTTCTCAGCCTTCCCTGGCCAGGGCGCCCTCTCTCTCACCCTGGAGGATGGGGCCACTCTCAGCACAGCCTTTGGGACCAGGCCAAATGTGGGGGTCGAGGGAGATGAGTTCTGTCCCTGTGAAGTCTGCCTGAAGAAAAAGATGACCCCTAGATCCCCAAAGGGTGCCACAGCTGTTTCCAGTGCACCGCTCAGAAAGGCCTTCGACCTACAGCAAATTCTACAGAGCAAGAAAGGAGAGGCCATGGAGGTGGTCCCCCAGGAGTCAGGGATGATGATGCCTCAGGAGGACCCTAAAACTGTCCAGGGAACTCATCCGGAGCAGGAGCTGAGGTTGGCCCCGGGGCCTGGGGTAGATGAGGAAGAGGAAGGGGAAGGGAGGCAGAGGCTGAGAAGAAAGGACCCCGAGTTCTTGAAAGTAGAAGGAGCTGGTTGCCATGTGCCAGAAGAGGATGCAGCCACTGCGAGGGAAGGGAAAATCCACATCAGTGCTGCACAAGAAAACCGGCAGTTAGAGGAGAGTGTGGCTAAGGAAGAAACCCCTCACCGGAGTTTTAGAGATGGAGACGATTGGGAGACTTCGGGAAAACAGGGTGATGATGGTCACTCTGTGGAGACTCAGTACACTTCCAGAGAAAGACAGTCAGAGGTAGAAGGAGGAAATCAAGATAAAAAGGAGAATGACCCTTGGGGTAGTTCAGGAGAGGGCCAGAGGAGGACTGTTTCTGAAAACATCAGCCTTGACCAAGAGGGGAGGCTCCACAACCGCCATAGACGGCCAGGACCCCAGCATCACCACACAGCAGACTCCTCCAGAGCATCATCTCTGGGCAACTGCTCACAGGAGTCTCAGAAGGGCTCAGAGAAATTTCCAAGTAGAGAATTCAAGTGCACCAAAGCCAAGAACAGCGGGGTCTTGCATGCGGAGAGGGAGGTCACCATGATGTACCCAGAGAGTTCCTCTTCTGAAGAAGAAGCCCCTTCCACCCCAAGACCTCCAAATCAGGGGGAAGGAGAAGTCCGTTGTGTGGAAGACGAAGGGACAGCTGAAAGCTTGGTTTGTACCCATGTTGAAGGTAGGGTAGATGGCTTTGGTCAGGATGATTTAGATTTCTAGGTATCAAATGATAGGATGGCAATGAATCTGAGAGATGCTTGTGTAAATATATTAACCAAGTACCCGAGAGAGGCTAAGCCTCTGGGGATGTACAAGGAACATGGACAAAGACCAAGGAACTGCTACCCGCCCTGGAGCTTCAGGCCTAGCTACTCAGGAGGCTAAGACAGGAGGATAGGAAGTTCAAGATAGCCTGGGCTGTAGAGTGAGTTCAAAAGCCAACATGAGCAACTTAGTGAGACATTGTTTCAGGGTCTGGGACTATGAGTGACGGAGTGCTTGCCTAGCATATCTGTGGCTCTGGGTTCAACCTTGACAGTAACAGCAATGATAAGGACTTGTCAAAGATAGACCACACTGTGCTGTACCTAGGAGCTAAACTTCAAGGCCCCCACACTCGTGTAAAGTGTTAGCTGTGAGCCTGACATTCTACCAGATGTCAGCCAGTTCCTTTATCCACACAGCCCAAGAGCATATAAGAGTCTGGAAAGTAGTGTTGGACCTTCTGGACCTTCTGTTTACACTGGTTTTTGTGAAGGAGTTGCTCTCTCTCTTTCTCTCTTCCTACTGATCCCCTGTTACTTTTCCCTTGGGTTCTCTGGGAACACTGACTGTCCTCTTTTGACTTTGAGGCTTTTTTTTTTTTTTTTTTTTTTTGCTGGTCTGGAATATATGTATGTGGTGACTCTGCAGATGTGAAAAATACTTGGAAAAAACAGGGTCATGAGATAAAGTTTGTTCTCAGCCTCAATGTTCCATCCCCCACAATCCATACTATTTGTAAGGGGGAAGGGAAGCAAAGAGCCAGAAGGAAAAGTGACTCCCATGGACCAGTGATTGTAGACAGCTTCGGAAAAGAATTGGATGCAATGCTCTCCATCATATTCTGGATGTTTTGTGGAGATTGTTTTCTGTATAATATTTATATACTGTTTTCTCAAACACTTAAATATATATGGACTTAACTATAAATTAATATGATAAGTGCTTAAAATTTTCAAATTCATATTTTAATTCTTGGAGAATTTTTTTGGATGATAATAGAAAAACTGTCACCACTTTCTTATCATTGATGTCTCTCTCCTTTTCCCTCTCCTTTCTCTCCCTCCCTCCCTCCCTCTCTCCCTCCTTTCCTCCCTCTTTCCCTCCCTCCCTCATCCCCACCCCCTATTATATTAATGCCAGTGCACATGTAGAGTTCAGAGGCTGACAATGGAAAGTGCTTCTCAATTATTTCTCCATCTTATTTTTTATTTTAATGGCAGGGTCTCTTGTCAAGCCTGGAGCTTGCTATCTGGCCGAAGTGCCTCAGGACCTGCCTGTCTCTGCCTTCCTAGCCCCAGTCTTGCAAACACATGCAGCCACAGCTGGCTTTTTAGCGTGTTCTAGAGATCCACACCCATGTTTTCACAGCAAGGACTTTACTTGCTGAGCTATCTCCCAAACCCATACATGCAAAACAACCGTTCAGACAGTCTTGCTATGTAGCCTGGGCTGGCTTTGTGGCCCAGACTAGCCTCAAACTTTAGATTCTATTGCCTCAGCCTCTCCAGTTACAGCCTCTGGGGTTACATTGGATTGTAGATACATGCACCCAAACACCTTAGTTTTCCATTATTTTGTTCTGAAAAATGTTTCCGCAGCACAGGCTGGGAAATCCAGCACTCAGGAGACCAAGGTAGGAGGAGCAATATGAATACTCAGGGCTCCACCATGAGTATGAAGCCATCTTGGGATATGGGGCAAAACCATGACAAAACACACACACACACACACACACACACACACACACACACACACACACACACAACCATGTGTGTGACTCAAAACAAAAACATAAACAAAAAAAAATCCCAAAGCACCCAGCAGACCAGCAAACAAAGCAACACTCACCTCCTGCCCCCAGCCTCTTGGCCAGCTTCTGGTTGTTTCTTTTAGACCTGATTCCCAGGTTTGATATTACAGAAAGATGCCAGCCTTTTGGGAAATCATAATTCATTTGGGGACATTGTTTTTTCTGAAGATCAGCATCAACTAGCATCTTCTAGGTCCCTGAGTGCTCATTGGTATTCAGGATAGGCCTTCAAAAGCAAAGTTTGCTGGCTAACTATGTGGGCAAGCACCAGATCTCATTTCATATGACACCATTCCAGATATATATGGATACTAATGAAATTATCAGAACGGATTCCCTATAAATTATATGACTAGACTCACTCATTTTTCTACAGAGTTCCCAGCTTTTTTCAAAAAAGAACTGATTTACATGTGCCTTTTGCTGTTGGTTAAAAAAAAAAAATCTGCCATTATTTGAGTCCTTCATTACATTCATTTATTTATTGTTTTATGGAGGCACTTGAGTGCCACAGCATGTGTGTGCAAGCCAGAGGGTTACTCTGTGGAGCTTCTCTTCTTCTGCCATGTGGGTTTGGAGGATCAAGCTCAGGTCCTCAAGCTTGATAACAAGTGCCTTTACTTGCTGGGTCGTCTCACTGGCCCTGTTTATTAGTTTTGACATTTAAAAAATAGATGCCCTTTGTGCACACCCTTCCACAGCAGGCCTTTGTTGGTGTTCTGTTGCAGTAAGGAGCTCCTTAGTGGGAAACAAAATTTTCTGGGTCTCATCCGCTTCCCTGGTCTTAATCATTCGCTGCATCCAGATTTCTCACTCTTGGTGTCACTGGTGGTAGCCATCTGATACAAAGGTAAGGTGGATCTACATGTTTGTGGACACTATTCTATGAGTGAAGATGCTCTTCTTAGACATGTTCTAAGATTTCTGTGAGATCATCATTTAAGACCTTTACAATAATTATACACACACACAGGTGTGTGTGTGTGTGTGTGTGTGTGTGTGTGTGTGTGTGTGCGCGCGCGCGTGCACGTGCGTGTGTACGTGCGCAAAAGTTCACCTTTTAAAAATATATTTGAAGTACAGTGCTCCTGGAGGCTGAGCAGTCATTCCCAACTGAACTGATTTCCCAACAGTCAATCATTAGAAGTTGATATTGACACTGGGTGGAGGACCTGGATGACCAGACTCTAGTAAGCCACTTGTCAATCAAAGTAGAGCACTGGCTACTCCCTAGCAGCCTCCCTCTCCCAGCAGATGACATGGCTCACATCTCAGTTTCCACACTATAAAATAGGCTGACTAGTCCCCCCGCCCACGCCCTGTCCCCTCCCACCTCAAGTTGCTGTGGAAGCAAATGAACAGATGCAAGAGACATCATTACATATACACTGGGGCATTTTTAATGTTGCATCTATAATCGCTGTGTGTTCAATGCTTACGATACACTTGGTATCATCCTGTGCGGTTCACAGAATCAGTCCCATTTTTATCTCCCAGGTGTATCTATCAGGTATGCAAGCAGGCATTCTCATGTCTGTTTCACAAAGGAAGCAATCAAGGCACAGAGGAGATACAGGAACTTGCCAAAGTTGACCCAGCTGCAAACCAGGATTGCAAGGGAGATACCACATGCTCAAAGTCCATGTTCTTTTCCATTGTATCTCTCTACGCTCTTTCTTTTCAATCTAGGTTGTGTGAATAAGTAACTTAACCAAAGGCACTGAAGACTTTGTTGAGTGAATTTAGGAAAGTGACTTCAGTGGAATTCTTTCTGCTGGGATGACTGTATCATGTTCCCGGTAATGTTCTCCTTGTCAGGAGGCGCCTCCCCCGGTCCATAAAGCCAGTGTCACACTGAAAATGTATCTCTTTGTGGGATTCTCTTGGTTACAGATTCACCTACTTTAAGTCCACACTTATCCCTGCCTTTTATCTTTTAAAACATTTGTTGCTAATGAACAACCTGTGCTTTTTTCCCTCCACTTGGAGATAAGGAGTTTTATGGTCATAGCTAAGGTGGGGACCTTGACGTATTCTCCCCACCTTTCCATTATGAAACCAAGCTGTACAGGCCTCTGTGGCAGAGCATCTCTTGGGAAGGTGACACTCCTGTTGCCTCAGCTGGCTCCTGGATAAAAATCCAAACCATCCACTCACCTGAATGTTCATAAGGGCTCACGGTAGCCATGGCAACCCAAAACCTTTTCAGCCCTGAATGGTTGGAGAGCGGAGCAATCCTTCTGCCCTACCCTTATGGTCCATGTATTAGGGTTAGAGGCTCAGGTCTGAAAGGCAACATTACAATGTCTAAGAAGCCAAACTCCATGTCTAAGTTCACACCCAGAGATGGGACATGTTGGTCTGGTTAGGACTTCTGTTCCATTCCTTTTTAATAAAAGAGGACTTGGGAACTCTGTTGAATTGACCAGTCCTATATCCAACTGACAGAGCCTTCCTGGAGAAGTGGTCACACTGCTAGGTTACGCTGGCTCCAGACCCCAGACCTTTTCCATATCTCAATACCCCTTGTCCAGAGGCAAAAGAAACCTTTCTAGAACACAGTGAACAGCAGATCTTCTAGTCCCTGGACATCCAGATCACACATTCCTCTTCCCCAGGCCTCACCTCTCTTTTCACCAGATCCCAGCACCTGAGTCTCACAGACACAAGCTCCATCGACCACTCACATGTCCAGGAGAAAGGTGACTTGTGCTTAGGGTGTGAAGGCCTTGCCACACGCACCAGCTTTCAGGCAGGGGAGCCTGAAGAGGGACTGCAAACAACCTCAGGTTAGCTGCTTTGCCCTTCACTTGCCTGGTCATGGAGAGTACATGAAGCAGTAAGAAAACAGACAGCTCTGCCTCGGTGACACTCTGCCCCAGGTCCATAGCAACCCAGGAAAACCAGCTTGACACCCTTCCACACATTTCCTGCACAGAGTCCATCATCAGCTACTCCACCAGGAGTGGGCCTCCCAGAGAGGCTCACTCACCATGCCCTGCTCCTTCTATGGACCCACTCACATGAGTGCATGCGTGTACACATGTGCAGGCTCACAGGCATTCACACACATGGTCACCCACTTAGACGCATGTGTGCACACACACATTCACATCTTCTCCCATGCTTGTGAATATATGCTCTCCCATACACAGTCACTTCATCACATACACAAGCATTCATGCACACCCAGAGGTCAGCTTCCTTGCTCTCCCTCATTACATGGTCTGCCCAAGGGACAATGTGGGTCAGCCAGAGTCAGTCTCCCTTTCCACTCATCTCTTGAGAGGCAATTAGGTGGGTAAGGGTCATTCTCTTACCATGACCCTGTCCCTACTCCTCTGTGCAGAGCCCAGCTGACAGCTTAACCCACCTGGGCCTCTGTAAAGACCGATATCCAAGAATCCAGAAGTCTAAGCTGCACCAACCAAATCACCCGAAACAGAGTGAGCCAACTTTCCTTCTCGACTTGGGCTGGTCCCCCACCCCGCCCCTATTCCTCTCTCTCTCTCTCTCTCTCTCTCTCTCTCTCTCTCTCTCTCTCTCTCTCTCTCTCTCTCTCTCCCTCTCTCTCTCTCCCTCTTTCCTCCCTCCCTCCCTCCCTCCCTCCCTCCCTCCCTCCCTCTCTCTCTCTCTCTCTCTCTCTCTCTCTCTCTCTCTCTCTCTCTCTCTCTCTCTCTCTCTCCTTCCCTCTGACCTGCTATAACAAGAAGATGTAGGCTCAATTCCAAACTGAAGCTGCCCTTGGGGGAGCAGCTGTGTGGGCCACAGGCTGAACTTTGGAGTAGTCTCCCTGCCCAGCTCACAGGCTCACCCTGGCTTGGGCTTGGTGGTCAGTGCTCTAATGAGTACTTTGTCCCATCCTGGGCTAATACCTTAGATGCAGCCTATCTTGGTCATCAGGACTGGTCAGGACTTGAAGATCCCATGCCCTGGGACCAGAAGCTCTGGGATCTCTGATCTGCAGTACAGGTCTGTGTTCTGCAACACTAGACCCGTGTGGGGTCCAGCTGCGGCCAGTTCATGTGCCCGGAGACCCAGAATCTGTGCCAGATAAAGCACCCAGTCTCTCTCTGAGCTCAGCAACCAAGTTCTGTTGGATCTGTGGAGTGCATGGTTAACAGTAGGATGCTCTGAGACAGCATGCAAGTGGTCACAGTTCTGTAATGGTGAGAAGGCTGTGCCTTGTCCCAAGGCTTCAGGGAAGTGGGTCTGTGCCTCCCTCTCCTGGCTTTTGACTTTTCCCGTGTTCTTTCCCAGAAAGAGCAGAATTGCTTCCTGAACCCAAGGCTCCATAGCACCCTACCTCCAGGCACAAGATGAACTGGGTGACTTTTCACAGCCCTGTCAATCAGTCAGTCATGCAGTTCCAGGAAAGGACAAAGCCAGAGGACAGGCACTGACTGGGTGCAGGGATGGAAGGGTGGTGTGAGTCATTTTCTGGGACAAGCCTGAGCCTCACATCCTACTTTGTTCGGCCACAGAACATGGGTTTGTGCTTGCCAGGAGACAGATCCAACAGAGCATGTGGCTGCAAACTATGCCAGGGGCCAGGATGAAGCGAGCAGTGTTTGTCTGCTATCAAGAAGCAGCAAGCTTTCCCCTCCTGCCTCTGCCTTCCACTCACATCTGAGGTCCCTTCCTGTGCCTCAGGATCAAGTCCATAAGAGGTAGTGGTGGTTCACAACTGTAATCCCAGCGTTAGGGAGGCAGACACAGGAAGATGCTAAATGTTGAAAGCCAGCCTGGGCTACATAGTGAGTTCCAGGCTAGCCTTAGCTACTGAGTGAGACCTTTCCAAAACCAAAGACAAAACAAAACAAACCTATAACAATAAGAGCTGAAGAGATGGCTCGGTGGCTAAGAAAGTTTGTTGCTCTCCCAGAGGACCTGACTTCAGTTCCCATCACCTACATTAGGCTGTCCCCAAGGATACCTGCACACATGTGACAGATGCACACACATATACAGATAAATAAAATAAAATGTATCTTGTTTTTAAAGTAACAATAATAACAGGAATGATAATGATGGAGATTCTGAGTGTAAGGGTAGGGAGTTAGAAACTTTCTACAGGACAAACAGATCTCTGTTCCCTTCTGGGCCCCTGTGTCCCTGGGTCCCTGAGTCCCTGGGTCCCTGGGTCCCTGGGTCCAGAGCCATTTAACCCTAAGATAAAGCTAGAGAATGTTGGGTTCATTCTGGACCGAGTAGCTGTCAGGCCTTATGACCACAGGTGATTATGCAGAATGGAAACTATGGCTGGTTGTTCCCCTTTTTATATGCATATGACTTATGTAGAGTATACAGCCTACAACCATTGATCAAGAGCCTCACATCTGCTCATAAGTGGTTTTGATCCCAGCGTGGTACCTACTGGGTGAGAGTCCAGGAAGCTGAGGTACAGTGGAAATGGCTCCAAAATGGCTCCAGCCACATCAGCCAAAGTGTAGGTTACTGGAGGTTCTGGGCAGGTATTATTAGGGTGTGGTTGATCTGGGAGGCAAAGCTGGAGCTGGGGTTAGTAGTTGTGGCCGAAGATGCGGTGAGGGGCTATGGTCTGGGATGATGGGCCCACAAGGAGAAAGATAGGTCATGAGGCATGTATGTATGGATATATGCATATATGTGTCTGTGCATGTCTATGTGTATGTGTGTGCATACATGGGGGAAGCAGGGGTCTCTAGGAGTAGTGGGTGCTCAGCAGAGAAGGAGCTGAGATTTGCTAAAGTGTTGCCTGCCTAAGGAGGGATCTGATGGCCCCAGATGGTGAACTGACAGCCATTCTAGAAAGAAAAGCATAGTTTATGAGAGAACTTTGGAACTCTTGTCCTGCACTTTCAGAGGTGACATGGAATTCAGCTGGAGAAAACAGGGCCCTAGAGTCACACCCCTGGCCTTTCCCCAGGCCCTAGGAAGGATGGGATGCCTTCCAGCTGGCTAGCCACCAAAGCCCTGGTCCAAAGACCCACTAGGTCCTCAATTACGGACTGGTACAGGAGGAGCACTTGGCAATCGGAGGTAAGGCTGCTGCCAGGATGTACATGGCCTCTGGAGGAGAATTTCCAGGGTAGCATATTGATCCTGGGACTCGGCTCCTGGAGCAGGGTTGGGACTTCTGGGGCAGCATCAGGAGGAGGGAGATGCCCTCTTCTCTCTTCCACAGTTCTGCCTGAGGCACACGGTCTGCCAGCCATAATGGCCTTCTTCCCGCATCTGAATTCTCATACCCACCATGTCCCCAATTAGTACATGATCTGAAGTCTCTCCGTCCTGGGAAGACTTGAAGCCTTGTGCTGAGCAGGCACAGACAGAAGGACCAGGATGAGGGCAGGCACAGACACAAGACCAGGGTGAGGAAAGACTCTGGGCTTTTGGAAGTGACCCCACTATTTTGTAGTCCCTGTCACAGGAGTTTGAGACTTTCATGCCAGCAGGGCCATGTGTCCTGCCATCTACTCTAACTGATGCCTGATCTCTAGCAGCCTCCTTCCTGAGATCAGGCCAGAAAAGTCATGCTTCATGCTTTAGTTCAAGGTCACACAGCAATCTCATGCATAACTGGGCATAGCAAGTAGATTCCCTGCTCTGCAGGCTCCATGGGGCAAACACTTGAATCTCAGAGCTGGCCTCCTTCCTGCTCAGGCGTGGAGTGGAGCCTGGTAGATAGGGCAGCATCTCAGCCTAATTAGACACTGTAAAGGAGTAGGGACACAAGGGGGGGCGTGCTTAGAGATTAGTGCCCCCTCCATAGATCATAGACACGCCAAGGACATAATAAATAATCTGCCCAACGGTTTTAAAGGTAAAAATCAGCAAATCATTAATAACGTCCCCAGAACCATACATCACCTTGAAGTCTTCCTATTATGCTCTCCTGAAGCCGATGCGTATCTTCTCTGTGGTCCTTTCCCCTCCTCCCTCTCCTCAGTGTGTTCTACTGGCAACATGGAAACCCCTCCCCCACAGCCTGCTAAGCAGCAGGGCGGGGTGGAAAGCCCTTCTGGGTCTGCCATCCCAAGCAATTTACTCAGGTGTGTGGCTCTGAAGAGGCGGTGAGGGAGAGGTGCCCACATCCCCTTCTTGGAACCTCAAACCCTACTTTCATCCATGTTCTCCTTCTAAGGGGTAGATTGAGCTCAAAGCCAAGCCCCTCCCCCAGTTATAAGCAAGAATAACGTTGTGTCTATCTCTCAGAGACATGAGCCTTAATTAATTAACACAATTGGATCGCTGTAAATAGAAGTGCTGACGGCTGCATTTTTCAATCCTGGTGCACCTCTACTGCTGCTGTGGAGCGTGTGATGGGGTGCACCTACATCATAGACTTGGGGATACTGGCTGAGTTTTAGAGTTTGAGGAGCAAGCTGAACCCAGATCTGGAGGACGGAGGGAGGAAAACTTGGGTAAGCCTCTGGGACCCTGGCCAGCAGATCAAGGTGCAGATGACAGTCTGTAGCATAGAGTGACATGCATATGGCCACAACTTGGTAGAGATATCAGGGAATTGCATCGGAACTCTCTCTAGCACAGGTTGGGAGACACTGGTCATGTCATTGTCACTCATGTATCCTCTACTTCCTTGATGACAAAACACGACAGAAGCCAGTCAGCTACAGATCTTTGGGGTGATGTGTGCCACTGTCCCTTGGCTAATCTTAGAAGGACATGGGGACTGAGGCATCTCCTAATACTGCCAGTGAAAATGGTTTCTTGGATGAAGAATCTGCAGCCAAGATGGTAAGTTTCATAGCTCGCTCCTTGTTGCCTTTTTGGAAAGAGCATAGGGAAATACTGTAAGCTCAGAGATGTGGGTTTGGGGTCAGTTCTTTCTAGATAAACTGGATGTTCCTTCGCTCCTCCAAGTCACCCACAATGCTGGAAAGCTCCTCCCAGCTTTGACTTATTGGGGTGCCTGACCTTTCTCTGTCACTGCATCATACACTGTGCTTGAGCTGTGCAAACTCTGAGACGTTCTGGTGCAGAGCCTGGCTCTACCAGCTATACCATGCCTCCACCTTGGCAGAGACATCCCTTCTCCATAGCTCAGGGTCTTCTCCTCTCTGTGAAGCCCCACTTGGTACCCTTTGACCCTCAGAGCAGGCTGGAGGAAAAATAAAGCAAAGCTAATGCTATGGTTTGATTGTGGAATGCTCCAATAGGCCCGTGTGTTTTGACACCTACTCTCCAGCTGGTGGCGCTGTTTGGGAAGGTTGGCAAGGGTGGGGCTTGGTTGATAAAGACCAATCAGTGTGGGTGGGCCTCTGAGCCAAAAAGGGACCTATTGCCTCACACTATCACCAACAGGGACCAATCTATTCCTGACCATATCTCCCCACGCTGCCCCACAATGGACTGAAATATCCCGAAACCGACAGCTAAAATAGATGTTCCTCCCTTGTGTTGCTTCTACCAGGTGTTGGTTACAGCAATGAGATAAGGAGTGAATGGACACACGATGGTAGAGTGTTGGAAAAGCCCTCGCTGTCCAAGGCTCGTAGGGAGAGCTGCCAGGGACGGCTAAAAGTAAAGGCATGCTGATCAGGAATCTGAGCATCTCCCTTC